>JAIPRL010008624.1:0-19818 GCA_025469235.1 Pemphigus obesinymphae | reverse complement strand
ATATTATAATAACTATTAAACCATTTATTACCATATATATATATATATATATATATATATATTAATTTATGAATATAAAAATATAAATAATATGTACATAGGAGATATATTATTATATTAACTATTAAACCATTTATTTATGCCTCTTACAATTACGTATTTAAATTGATTGGGGAAATTAGGTACATACAATCTTTTAACCAAATACAAATGGATGTTATACAAAATCATCAATTTATCAAAACAACTTTTATTTTGTAATACCTCACACATTACATATTTAAATTGAAAAAATATATAAGCTAATATGTTATAATTATATATATTTATTAGTAGGTAAGAGGCGTAACCAAACTATTATTTAAAATTTTTGATTTTTGGTAATTTTTCTTTTTTCTTTTTTTATATATTTTTTATTTTCTATCGCATTTTTGACTTTTTATTGCCTTTTATATATTTTATTTATTTATATGTATCCACTTAGAACATACATTATTATTATTTAATATTTTTAATTGTTGTCTTAAAATAATTTTGGAGATACAGATTTTTAAAATCCACTAAAAATGATTTATTTTTTGTAATTTAATGTAAAAATTAAAAACTTTGATTATACTTATAATATAATAATATTATAAGCTTTTTGTTTTATAATGTTTTATTTCATTGCATTGAATTAACAGCTCTAAATATTAAAAAAAACTTTTTTAAAAATATTTTTTTTATATTTAATTAAGTAGGTGCTTAATAATATTTATTTCATAGTTGATTTGTTTCTATAATGGTTAACTAAAAAACATTGTATTAGATATTCTTTAAAAATTATTAACTTCCGAACTCTAATGAAAATTAATCATAATTTTATTAAAAAGCTATAGGTATATTTTATAGTTACGTATATTATAGGTATTTAGTTAAATATTGTTTTAATTTAATTATTCTTAATATCTTTGCTAATACCTTATTTATATTTGTTGTATTATATATATTTATATATATGTATACCTATATTTGAATTCTACAAAAGAATGTATTGAATAATTCCAAGGCCCTAAATAAAATTTAATATTTTTTGAACTGAGGGTGGTCATGCAGCTCGCGCATTTTAATCCAGCAAATTCATTTTTATATGTTATGTGTAAATATTAAACATTCTCCTCCCTGAAAATGAAAACGAAATATTTAAAAAAATGTCAATTAAAAATATAAAAACATGTTCCGAAGTTTTTGAATAACCTATATAAATAACCAACAGCAATCCAAATATATATTATTTATTTTATTTTGAAACATTAAATGATTTTTGTGTATTTAGAAAGCCACATCGTATTTAAATAGTTTTTTCGTTAGGTATTTATTAGTATTTCGTAATACTAATGCTTTTATGTTATATTAATAATAATAATAATAATATTTTTGGGTTAATTATAAATAAATAAAATATTATTAATTAGCAAGGAAAAGTGACAAATAAGTAAAAAGATAAAGATAAAGATGAAACGCATCAAATTATTTTAAAATTTTAATCATCAATTAATATTATAATACCTATTATTTCTAATTGGGAATAATGGTATTTATCTTAATGCGTTGTCGTTGTTTAGTTTAATACCATATTGATTAATTGATTATAATATGAATAATAAGGAATTTTCTTTTTGTATGCAAGTTTTAAAGGTATACCTTTAAAAATTTATATTTGAATATATTTTGTTGTTTTTGTGTGAGTATTCAAATAAATGTTTTTAATGTACTTTATACCTAACTGTTTTCAATAAACCTGAAAATTGATTGTGGACTTTAGTAGAGTTAAACAAAATTAGACGAGTAGGGTTATATGGGGTAAGTTTATGTGTAGGGTGTAACGTTAGATAAAATATAATTTTTTAGGATAATAATTTTCTGATAACTATTATTGATTTTATTGATCGTGTTATTTGAAAAATATATACTTACATTTAATACTATTCTTCTTTTTTGTTTTCAATCCTTAGATTAGTTTATTGCAGCTCTCCGTGCTTCCTTGTTGTAGCTAATTATTTTTTTAGGTCCCTTAAGATATTTTTACCTATTTTGAATACTATTATGTCAATATAAAACGAAGAGAGGCACTTTAAATACAATAAATCTATAGTGTATTGAAATAGTTTAACGTATGTAATACATTTATTGTATCAAGTATGTAAATTTTATGTCTTATATGCATTTAATATTAATGAGTTTATTTATTGAAAGTTAAATTGAATATTAAATTATACTATATATTATATTAATATTAAATAATTGGAAATTATTTATGGTAAAATATGTGATTTTAGTCTAAATAAAGCAGTTTATCAAATTGTCGACTTTATCAATATTATTAATACGAACCTATTATGTACATTTCTTAATTAGTGATAGTTGTTTATGTATATTACAATTAGTAAAACACTCCAAACCTACCACTTAAAATGTAAACCACTAATTTTATAGTTTATATTTACATCGATGTTTATTCATTATTTTGTTAAAGACCAAGTATTATAAATATATGAGGTATGACGCATTGAGATAATGACATTCGTTTGGCAACGTACCTTGTTTCGTTCGTCCGCTTATTTAATTATTAAATTTTAAGAGTTCGTAGTTAATGAAATAATTATGAATTATTGATAATTTGATTAACTAAAATTTATTAGTAGTAGTGTTGGGTGTTTTAAAAATTTAAAATTTACGTACTACCTCTAATGAATAAAAAATATAATAACTTATTGTTCCATAATAGGAAATTAAAATATACTGCGAGTAAAATGATATAAAGCTACATATATAATCCATGGTAAAGGTAGTTTAGTGAAACTATAGTAAAGTGTTTATTAGGACAAAGATTGGTTTAATCTCGTTTGAGTGTTAAATATTGACTTTATTTCAAAAAGTCATTTTCTTTAAATATTTTGTATGCTATTTCAAAGTACCAATTTTTATTAATTTTAATTTATATTTTATTATTTATAAATATGTATTATATAGTTTTAGTACAGAATATAAACTCCATATAACTATATAACTCTTATCAAAGTTTAGATTTACATGAATCTTTTAAAAAATTTTAAAATTATTAAAAATTCTTTAACGTTTATTTATTTTTGTTAAGTTGAGGACAACGATATTGTAAAAAAGGACAAGTTTTTTACTATTATTAATTTATTTATTCATTGCTTACTTCAGATATTTAATATTTGATTAAGTTTTAATTATTCTATATATTTCAATTCATAGGTACTTAAAATTTAAGTCTAAAATATACTACTTATGATAATGTGAATAAAATATTTTTCGAGAAAATCTCAATATGAATCATCTATGTAAACTATATATTATAAGATACTAAACATGAAATTAAATTCCATATTATGCAATTGATAATTAAAATAAAATGTTTGTGAAAAATGTAACTTGCATAAATTATGATTTTTTATATATAATATATAATACATTGTTAAGAGTTTCAACATTTAAAATATTTTTTTAGTGTGAGAAATGTAAAAAAAATTTTAATTTTATTACAAATTTGCTATAATAAACTTTACTCAAAATTTTCTTTCGAGAAGATTAATAATTCCAAGTAAATTTATTCTATATTTCAATGTTAACAGTTAACTCGCATATTGGACCTGTAAGTAATGTGAAAAACTCTGCACTTTTCGTATCAAAAAATTTTTTTATATACCAAATTAAAATTATTCCTTAGAATTTCAGAATTTCTATCAGAGATTGACCAAATATAAATACGAGCCATTTAACAAAAATAATGTTATTGAAAATTTGAATTGTACCGTTTACGTTAAATTTAGAAATGAAAGTGGTATACCTAACTTATTCTACATTTCACTAACATTTGCTAGCTTAATATTTTCGAAAGTAATCTCATAGAATTTTAAAATAAATATTGTCTGAAAAAGAACTGACATTTCTCAAACATTATTTTTGGACAATCATTTTTTTTTTTTTGGAACAAAATCAAAAAATGTAAAACATAATAAAAGTATATTATAATAACTTTATATATTAGTATATAATATCTTTTACAGTTTATTAATTATAGATAAAAAAATGTGAATTTATTGTTTATATAGAGTCCTTAAATTATATTACCTACACAATGGCAATTATAATTTTTAATAGAACTTAAAAGTTGATGCGTTAATTTAACATTTTAGATTAATATGCATAACCTGTAGTATAGTTGTCTATTTATACTATATGTAAATTTATATTTAAGTACATAATTATTTTCTTTAAGTTGTTATTTATATTCTGGTAAAACATGAAATAATGCTTAATGATTACTTGTTCTCGTTTATTTAAATTCCTTTAGTAAAACAATACTTTTATAAAAAAAAAAAAACCAAAATGAATTACGTAAAATATAAATCTTATTCCACTATTAATATTAAATCTTATTTATTAGACGTAATAACTGTCGATATCGAAATTAAATTTTTAGATTTGTGTATGTTTTATGATATATTTATACTTCTTAAAAAAGTGTATACGATATACATACTTACATTAAAAATAAGCAAAACTAATAATATTATCTAATAAATAACAGCTTAATGATGAAATAGCCACGGCGAGTGTATATATATATATAATGTAGGTATGCCTTAATCGAACCATGACTCATCTTGTTTCGTTCAAAAGGATTTTTTTATAGGAGTGTATTTATTTTTAGAGTAGGCACAACCGCTTCTTCGCATATCTACACGTCAAACAAGTTTCAAACGCTCGTACAAAATAATAATGACTGCGCAGTAAGATATAATATTGTAATATATTATACGTTGTATATACAATGAAGTTTAATATAGGAGGTTCCAGAATAATGGGTTTAAGAATAAAAATTATAAACTCGTACCTAGTCGTCGTTTTTATACGAATGACGTGCGTACCATAGTAATATACTACAACTAAGCAAATAGAAACTTGAAACGATGATGGGTTTTTTTTAAACAGCTTATACCCAGACATAATCGTGTATTCTGAAATCAAAGAATGCAGTTTGAATATCTGAAGATGTGTATTGTACACCTATCTTTATAATAGTTATAATATTCTATTATTAAACGATTATTATATTAAATTATGCCATTGTGTGCGTTGAAATGAATATGTAAGTCTTAACTACAATTTTTATTTATTTTTTGGTATAAAATAAGTGGGAAAATATTTATATTCAAGTAAAGAGCTTAAGGATAGGTTATTTTAATATTACGTTATATAAAAAGTAAAAACACATATTATAAATTTAGGAACTGTCGAAATCGAAATTTTTATTTATTTCAGGAACAACTAATTATTACAGGATTACAAAAATTTGAAATTATTAAATTTAAATGCGTCAATTTATCTAAATTTGTCTATTATAAATTCAAATTTATATAAGTACCTATTAACTTATTTATATGCCTATATCATATATTATATATAAATAACTACAATATAAATAATACAATATAATTATCAATAAGTTTCCAATATTGTCTAATTTTGTTCTGAAATGTCCTTATAAAAAATAACTCGACATTGATTGTTCCAAAATTCAATAATTTTCCTTAACTTGACCATAACTATAAATTTATAAACAATACATTTTCAACTCTAAACACACGAGATGGGCTAAACTGGATAATTTATAGAAAAATAGTTTTAAAAAATAGTTTTATTTGTTTTTATTTTCTGATTTTTAAAGCTATTAATTTAAAAATAATTATTAGGTATATAATAAAACAATGACATGGGATAAGTACAATGTGAATTTTTATCACTAATATTAACGAAATGTACAATTAATATAGTGAGTGTTTCGGGGGGTTGAGGATGTATGTTATGACCCGCCTCCTAGGAGAAAAACTAACATATTTTGAAAAACAATTATTGTAATACTATATAATTGTTTTTAAAAACTATTACTTCATACAATAATTTAGTGAACTCTTTTAACACCACACAAAACTATAATGATGAATTGCATATATTTCTAGGCTGTAAAATTTGTGTGCCCACACAGTTTTACTAGGGCGTACTTAAATACTTAAGAATGAATTGAATAATTTGTGAATTTTTATGATGAGAGGGGGTGGGGAGGTTTGTAAAAACCTCTTTACATCAAGAAAAATTCTTAATCGATTATTTTTATTTTAGAAATATCGGTTACAATATATTATAAATTTGTGAACAGTATTTATGTATTTAAAACTAAACTTTTTTTTGTAATGTAATTTTCCTTTTTTAAAATAATATATTTTTAACACATTTTTTTTATAGAATTGATAATTTCTCTAACCTTATGAACATATATTATTACGTATATATATATATACGAGTATATTATTCAATAAACTATAATGGTGGTAAGACTGTAACGGCGTATAACAGGATGTGACGAGAGGTGTGACTTTCTTTCAAGCTCTACCTACCTAAATCATGAACACCGTTGGTCCAATAGACATAACGCCCACCGATAAATTTATGAATCGCACTATAGCAAATTTTTTCTTCTTTATTTCCCTGTGATTGCATAAACAGGTTGATATTAATTTGGAAAATTGCGAGGAACTTTTTTGGTCAATATTAATTACTACTGGTATGTCAGCTGTGGCTGTCACTATTTAGAAGGGAGTATATTATGCTTTAAACACACAATAAATGTCATTTTGGAAGAACATATTTTTGAATTCAATAGGTACGTGTTGAGAAAATTAGAATGAATACATTATATTGAGATTGGATTAAGATTATTTTTAGAAAACTTTGCTAAAAGTAATATGATTAATAGATAATATAATATTAATAAAAATATAATTCAATTTAAATTCGATACAATAAAAATAAGATCATAAGGCACATAATATCACAATCCAATAGGGTTTCAATAATAATAGATAATGATTAAATTAAAAACAAGAAAAATATTCTGCATTGCATATTATATAAAAATTAGTATATGCTTTCGTAGACAGAAAAATTCTACAGTAAGTAAAAAAACGTCGGGAGACAAACTTTCGAATGAAAAACGTTCTTTTCCACCAAAAAATTTTTTTGGTAAGAATTTTTTAATAAAATAAAACATTTAACTATAAAATTTAAATGTGTAATATTAATATATTATTAACATTAATTAACATTTTAAATAATTATTTTATTCTTGTTAATCATTGAACGAATTTAATAAAAGTATTTATTATGGCATACATTCTTTTGGAAAGTTTCCAATAAAATCTTATAAAGAGTTTTCAACTTTCCTAGTGAAATAAATGCTAAAACGTCAAATATCGCTCGTATGCAGGGAAATTTGAGAAAGTTAATTTGTTTTGTGCATTTTGGAATATAATTTAAAACTCCAATGTAATAATTTATGAAATATTTAAATTTATCGTAAATAACCAACAATATGTTTGAATATTTTAATATAATAGGAGGGTGGGATGAACATTTCCGTTGTTTAAAAAAATTAATTTAAAAATTGAAATTATCAAAGTTGTTATGATGTCGAGCCGCCCGTGTTGTTTATAGTATTTATTAGGCCGTCGTTTCGTATGGTTATTCATATAATTAGGTCGTTCGATAAGAATTAATATTTAGATGCGTAGGGTCTCAAGTTGATACTCATTCCCCGTCAGTCAGGTATAAAAGTATACGGTATACGGCGGCGACGCCGTCGTCCTGACCAACGAAAGTTCGGGTGGCGACTTCGTGCGATCTTATTTTTGCTTTTTTTTCAAGTTTTTTCCCCGTTTTTCATTATTATTTTGTATTAAGTTGTGCTCATATCTGAGCAAATTCATGAATTTTGTATTTTAAAAGCGTTTCTTTTCTACCGATCATCCCTGTCCGATCGGGACGTTTGTTCCGAATACGCGTATATATTATTTGTCGATATATGTAATGGTGTCGTCCGTTAATTGAATAGTTTATATACAAAAAATTTCGACCATTTTATCATCGATTATGTAGCTTAATGGAAACTGGAATGAACTTTCAATATGAGTATGCTTATTCGAATTTCACTTCACTATATTTATTTTATATCCAATATCCGAAATCGTAATATATTTTTTTATCATTTTTTTTTCGTTAGTTTGAATTAAATTTTGTACCTACCTACCTATTTTATTTAGTTAAATTATGCATTATAAAATATCCTACGTCGAGTCCGTATTATGTATTTAAGTCTGTCCCTCTGATTCATAGAATAGGGAAGGTTTCTATACCATAGTTTTTATATCTCGTAGTAATGAATTTAAAACCATAGGACTTCTGTAGTATTTTTTACAATTAGAATTAAATTAAAATAGGTAGTTATATGTTTAATACTTGAAACACTAGGTATGAACAATTATCTTCTAAAATGTGAAAGTCATTTTTTGGGGTAGGTAGATTATTTTTAAAATGAATTAATTAACAATATTATTTCGATAAAATACATAAACTGAGGTATACGAATGGTACTCAAATTATTAAGTAATTCTACTAATGTTGTGTACTAAAAAAAAAAAAAATGCAATTACAAGGTGTCACACTAAAAACGAGGTAAAAATTCAAGGTTTCGGACTCAGAAGGTGTTCAATTTACAAGTAGTCTGATTTAAAAAGAATTACATTTACAAGAAGTTGCACCCGGTAAGTGTTGCACTTAAGCTAGAATATTTATACAGTATAACCGATATAATATGTATTGTAATGACTACGCGAGAGCACGTGATTGACGGTAGTAATGACAGGCGGACTTCTTGCCTCTCGGACACCGTTGGTTCAATAGATATAACGCCCACCGATGAGTTTAATAGCAAATATGCAGCTGGCCACCATAGTCATTGATAATCGTTTATATTTTGAAAAAAATAATACTTCAATTCGATATTTTCAAAACATAATATATAGAAATGGATGTTTTATATTTTAAATGGATATAATATATATCCCTATAAAGAACTGGGTATTTTACACAGATTCAGAGGGGGCGGGGTGAGAATAGGACCTATACCTCATGCCTTTTCTGAAATCTTAATTTACAAAAGTTAAGTATAGTTACTACTACAAATATTCAAAAGTTAAATTAAAAATTTTTTTTCTTTGTAACTTAAAATGTATATATAAGTTGATAAAATGATCAAATAATAAAGTATTACAAAATATATTAACGGGTATTTATATAATTAACTACCTACAACTAACTAGTAACTTTTGGATGTATTCTAATAATTAGACATAATTCTTTTGAATGAAAGTTTTTTTTTAAATAAGTAGTAAGTATGTGTATATGTATATGGTGTATAATGTACATAATAAATAATATCTTTATATAAGTAAAAAATGTAAGTACTTAATGATGTATAAAGTTATAAAATATATACTTTCTATTTTCTATGTAAAGACATATTAATTATATTATTCAAAGAATCAGACTAATTTTAATTAGTCCAATTTAACTAATTAATTAAAATTAATAATTACGATATTGTATTAGATTAACCAAAGGTGAAAATTAACTAGTTCAAAGTTAATTTTTGTCATTTTCTCAATAATCATTTAGTTAAATTAACAGTTAACACATAAAATACGAAACTATTGCTATTCTGTGTATTACAATTTAATATTTGTATAAATATTTAATAGTTATGTGAATTATAATATTTACGTTCCTATTTTTATAACAATTCATTAATTTGCCAAATAACTGATTCTATTTATATTTACAATTATTCCTCCCATATATTTACGACAGTCAACATTCTTCGATACTGTTGGTTAACTCAAATTTCCAGATAATTATCGTGTTTATTATTTTTATCGTTCACTTAGTTTTTAAATTCTTTTGAAATTAATATATGATCTATGAATAGTTGTGGTTACATAACGTTAATGTATTTAGACAGAATATACATTATATACTTATGTGTGTGTTCGTTTTAGAGACATTTATTTTGACTATTATAATAAATGTTATTAAAAATTAGTAAACAATTAAGTACCTACATAATACATTTTATTAAAAAAAAAAAGTACCTAGTGAAAATGTTTATTGCTGAATAGTTTAAAAAAAGCCTTGACATTTGAGACCTAAATGTTACATGTAAAATAAAAATATACATTTTTTTTTAATCAAATAAGATAATTTTTTTTTTTAAATATAAACTAAAAAAATTTGGACTAATTTAACTTAACTTAATTAAGGTAATTATTTTCATAACTTGCCCGCTTGTGAGACTACCTTCACATTATAATGGTGCCTAATAAATATTAAATTGATAAGAAGTATATATATATATGTTTTGGGTGGGTTGTACCGTTTTAAATAAATTGTAATATTTGTAAATATCTGAATTTTTATTTTTTTTTGAAATTTCATAAAAATTTCCTGCGCAGAACCATTTAAAAATCGAGTGTATAGCGTTCTATTAAGTTAACTATTAAAAATAATACAAAATCGGGAAAAATTGTTTTTTGGCTCTTCTGATCAATTATTTTTGGCGAATATGGTGAATTTCCCGTTCGACATTATTTCTTTATTTATATCTACCTGACTATATCAATTAAAATTAACATTACATCGAGTAAATATATATATTTATATTATTTAGAGGTGGGTCGAATAGTACGAAGTTTGAAAAATTGAAACGAACTTTAATAGGTCGGTTCGGATTCAAAAGTCAAACTTAAGTAGTAAAATTTTGAACTGAACTCAACTTGATTCAAGAGTTAATATTTAAGTAGAATTTTGGCATCAAAGAGAAGTTTGAACTCGAAGACTTTTTGAATGGAGTTCGCGAATAAAATAATCTATAGTCATAATAGTATATAGAATTGTCGAAAAATACGATAACCTTTTTTGACTATTTATGTTTTTAAAGATATATTCTATTGTCAATGTATTACAAAATCGATAGACAAAATTATTATATACTAGTAAAGTAGTTCGGATTTAAAATTAATACTAAAAGTTCAGTTCGAGCTCGGATTTGCCGTTAAATTTCATAGTTCGGTTCGACACCTAAATTTTTTGTTTGACCCATCTCTAATGTATAAATATATATATATTGGTTAACTATAAATTATATATTATAATTACATATTAACTTATATTAATATTATTCGATGTAATTACTGAATGTTTTCATATCAGACCAGTTGTATATATTATGACTTGCAAGTATATTATGTGGTTAAGTTTAGATCAATTGTGATGATATTTTCTGTGAATTATTTACGTAGTCTATAAATAAGTTTTAATTTATACATTGTTTTAACATTTTTATAGGACTATTTTCAAATTTTACGAGATATTCCCACATGGCACATTTTAGTCACTGGTACGATTTATACAGTATACTTTTATATTTTGTTGACATTATTATTTTGGTTCTTTTGTAACTTGTGATTTTCTGACATTCTGCACTCGGTGCAAAAAATTTTTGGAATTGACCATGATTCAGTTAACTGGTGCAGTTTTTCGATATAGTTTTACGACACTCGTGGAGTCATGAGCACCAAGCACACACTGACTGAACTGTCGACTTTTGCAGTGCGATTATTTCTATTCTAAATTACGTTTTTTTCATCAAAGATAATCCTTTAATAATAAAAAAATTATACATATTTATCATGGTTATGAAATATAATGATAATTTAATAATAATTATTATACAAAATATATTTAGGTTTAAATATAAATTGTAAAATTGTATCGTGTTTATATGCAGTCATTGACGCGAATTAAGTAAATTCATATTAACGACTGCATATAAACGTAGTAATTTCCTTATGCTTTGACAACACTGAAATAATATTTTCGTATTTTATATGAAAAATATTGTACCATTTCAGCGTTGAATTCGTTGTGTGTTTTTATGTATACCTATTACCTACAGATTACAGTGCACTTTAAATTAGTTAAATAAAATACTCTATTAGTTCGATAAGAGACACCACTTGTGATTAAAATGAGGAAAATTTCGATTAATTAACTCATAATGTCTAATTCTAAAAAAATGCAAGTGATAGTTGTCTGTATTAGATTTTGTTCACTAAAATCATTATTTTTTATGAAAAAAAGATGGGGAGAAATGAACTTGACTCTTTTTATCCCCCCTCCAGTTTTTTCTTAATATGATATTGGCACTATTAGATGATCTATATATTATCATTAGGTACCCAGTATTTAGGTATAATATAGAATATATTAGGAATAGAGTATATAGTATATAGTATATAATACGTACTAAATTATATAAGCAATAGTGTATATACAAATATATATAAGACCTATATTTTATAGGTACATTATCATATTAAATGTTCTACATATTATACAGGTACCTAGTATATAGGTATATATAATGAGTAGTGTATAATACATACATTTAAATATGTCCATAAAGTAGGTAAAGATCTATAAAATATTATAAAATAAATAATTTATATTTTATCCATAAATTAATATATATATATATATATATATATATATTATATATTAACCATATACAATATACATATTAGTTACATGTATATGTTATGAAGATAATTAAGCTCGTTAATGGGTGTAATTCTGTGAATGATAAGCTATATATTAAATGTATATGCGTATCTATCTAGATAATACATCGTATAGAATGTACTATATTATCATATAGGTATATATACATATGTGTTCATTGGAAGGAGGTTGCAAAAGGGAGACATGTTCCCCTATATTTTTCGTATTTACTGTAAAATATTTTATATTTGTTTTTATCATATTATATTCAATACCTTATATGGGGTTTCAGTGACGCCGTTGGCTAGCTGGTTCAATCGAATCGGTGAAATTCAGACGTGGTTGGGACGATAATTATCGAAAATACGCAATTTATACGAAAGATTGGTATTTTAATTGGATAGATGAATGCCCTTGTATGTGTGTATAACACTTCTTAATACTAAACTAAATATATGGAACGCTTATTAAAAATACAACTTGTGCTGATAAAGGGTTGATTCCTGACATTGTTGTTTCCAAGATATTATAGTAATTTTTATTACGATTATTTACAATAAAATCTATATAATATAAATAAATTCCTTTCTAATATTTTATACAGCCCAAATAATGATTCTTTGGTAGTTTTTCTTCTATAGCAACGTCGTTTACTCGTTTTTTGTATTTTTTATGATAGTTTACGTAGACGCACACATTTTTAATTTGTTAATTATGTACTCGAACGGCACTAGTTCTATGTTTTTGGTTGTGGTATATATTATTTAGCACCTGTATAGTGTATATACACATAGATTAGGTTAGGTATAAAATACCTATCTATATGTGTATATATTATAGGTGTATAATATAGTATATTAGTATATCATCCTGGTATTCATAATATATACTTATACATATCATAATGATGAATAGTTATAAAACAACTCGGTATACTCGAAATATTGTTATACTGCAGATCTAGAAGTTTCCTGATTAATATTTAGCTAAATATACGTTAAATACAGAAATCTCAGACAGGTCGCAGAAACTTTCCCTGAGGCACCTGTATATCTGAACCGTATTTGGATAACCAAATAAGGGAGTGGATTCTTATGTAAAAATGCAGGACCAGTGTTGGCTAGAAAGAATATAGGAGGTTGAAAATTGTACATATTATAAATGGTATGAAAATAAATGTTATCGGTTAATATATATCACAAAAATAGTATTTACCCATTCGTTATAAATCTAGTATGTATAAA
Organism: Pemphigus obesinymphae; assembly: GCA_025469235.1. Lineage (NCBI taxonomy): Eukaryota > Metazoa > Arthropoda > Insecta > Hemiptera > Aphididae > Pemphigus > Pemphigus obesinymphae. Next base: position 6,055 of record JAIPRL010008624.1, on the reverse strand, counting down.
TAAATAATATCGATTGACATTGGAAACACAAATATTGATCAATGAGTATTTAAAAAAAATGTAGGTACGTACTTATTACGTATATTTGCGACCTTTAAAAATTATATTTAAATTATGCTTAATAATTATTACTTATGAAATAGAAAATAATATTATGCCAGTTGGATTAATATTTTCACTGGAAGGACTACACATAATCAAGATAGATATTTAAATTTATAAGTGGTCACACATCCGTTTATAGTACGAGTACGTACGAACAATGCGCGTTATGTTGGTGTATTGGTTTTTATGTGAAGCACATCGTAGGGATACAGGAATTTCGTGTTTTTTATGTATCTACCTATTTAGGTTTAAAGATTTTTAATTTAGATCTTATTATGAATATTAAAAAAATAAAAATAAAATAAACTTCACTATTGAAAATTTTGAAAGGTCGATTAATATCATTTATATAAGGTCAGTGGATAAAACACAGTACGTAAAAAATATTTTCAGTGATATCCAGGGGGTGGAATTTTTTTTGATAAATAATGAAGAGAAATGTTAATAATTTTTTAGATACTCAGTACCTAGTATACATACGGATAAATAATATATATTATATACAAACCTGGTATCCATAATATATACCAAATATATCTCACTTATGTAAGTACATTATAATTTATAAAGTTATAAATATATTATGATTTATACGGTTTATGTAAATATTGGTTATTATTTCTTACATGTTAATTATATTATCTTAAGTAAATTATTAGGGGTTAATAAATAAGTACAATGTCGTATTAGATGAACTGTATATTATATATATTTATGTATGTATCTGGTACTTTCTGTAATTTATAATTTATATTTTCTGTATTAATATAAGTTACCTATTACTTACATATTAATTATTATAAGTTTTGGGTATATGTTATGTAAGTATATAGTAGAGGAAAGTAGTTTATATTGTGACATGCTGTGGATTTCCCGTACTTTATTAAAAGTGATTGTATTAATTTTGACTAAAACTATGCCTAAACACATGAAATAAATTTTTGTATACTTAGTTTAATTTATTAATTGATTTTTTCGATAATTGTCAAAGTTTTCCAATACAGGAAGCTTAGTTTCGTAAGATGAATAGTTGGCTAGGTTTATTCACTTTGAAGCATATTACGAGTTTATTACTATATTTTGAATATTCACAAAATATAAAAAGAAAATCTGAAGTTTAATATAACATAGATACATGTAGACTTTTTTTTATTATTTGGATACTCTGAATACTTCCAAAAAAGTTATATATATTTTATAAGAATTTTTCATGATTATAGTATTTGAAATACTACACAAAATGTATTTTAAATAATTTTAGAACAAATTATTTAACTAAATTTCAATAATAAAAAAAGTGCACTTCGCTCGTTGGTTGTCAGTAGGGATGGAACCATCTTGCTCATCAGATATGGTACTCTTGATGGATGTATTTATAAATAAATTGATAAAACATTGTATTAAAAAAAAAAAAAAATGATTTCGAGCATAGATTCGGTGTGATATACTTACATACATTTTACAAAAGACAATTTTACAATGTTACCATATCAATATTATATTATTTCAGTATATATTATAGTAAATTATCCGAATGAACATGCCATTTATTTTAGCCAGATACACACTTTAAAATCGCACTTTAGTAGACAACAAATATGACAAAATATAAATTACATAATAATAATATGTATAAGTATGTATACGGTGGAAGTAAGTCAAAATTAAATTTATGAACATTTTACCATTGATAATAAAATGGTCCATTGCACAACTACGTACACTAAAATTTGATTAGCGTGATACTTTAAAGAAGTCATTTTTCAATTTTTTAACCCTTTCCTAATCTGTGAAACAGCCTGGTTAGATATATATAAAATAAATTATTTTATTATTACTTCACACAATAAGTACTTATTTTTATATTATATTTATTTATTAATATACTATTATATATTAATGTTTGTATAATATACCTAATATAAAAAAATAAAATTATTTCAATATAATTTTTTAAATTTTAATTTTGACTTGAATCAAACGGTAAGTAACAATTTTATATCTATGTATTATATATTACAAATATGCTTATTTTTTTTTAATTATTGACAAATTTAATGAAATTTTAAATTCGCTACCCAAAACTACCAAAAAAACGTGTTATTTATTACTTATATGTAGGATAGAATTATACGTAGTTATACATTTTAATATAATGTTATACATTTATTAGTCAATACAGTAATTTCCTCCGAAGTTTTATGATTAATTAATTGTGTGTATATATATTATATGAGATATACGTATTCAAACTCGTGCCATGTATAAATTGCAGTCATCTGTATACGACAATGAACGTATGACGGATGATATGGCAACGTTACATTTAAAATTATGTGGAGTTGTATATATTTATATGAAATATTTGTAAATTACTATTAAAATCAATCTATCAAAAACCATGTAGAAATTGGTAATGAATCATAGGAACAGACGGCCGTATAATATACGGAAGATTGATGTTAAAGCATTGCATATATTTTGACAAAATAAATTACGTGTACCTATAGTAACTAGTAGGTATACATATACACATTTCATTTATTTTTCATTGATTTGAGTAAAGAGATTTTTGATAGATAACTATTTCTATGTAGGTAGGTACTCAGTTGGTATTTAAAACTATTTAAGCTATAATCTAACTTTTTTTTTTAGTAGTTTACTTAAGCATACCGGAAAACAACAATTAATTTTGATTAATTATAAATTATAATTATTTATTTTATCAATTTTAAAAAATGTATACTCATTGTTATCATAAATCGTACTCCATACTATAGGTTGTTTGCTCACTGCTTAAATATTTATTGTTGATAAATATTGAAAAAATACTTTTAATCTATACACAAAAAATGCAAATAAAAAAGCAATGTTATTAACAATAACTATGCCCGAATGGTCTATAAAAGGTCACTTTTAACAACAGCGATACACTATCAACCTACTTCCTAATACATATATTTTTTATAAAACGAATAATATCTTTCGTAAAATTGTGTATATATTATATTATATTATAATATATGTATGATATAAGACAAATAATGTCTATAGTAACGAAATCAATTTTTTCCTTCGTTACTATACACCTACAAGTACACTAAAGTACAACTATATGGTCAGATAGACTGATGAACGGGTGGACCTTATATTTAAAGGAATATAAGGTGTCTAAACTTAATATGTTTATAAATCTAAAACGTGTTAGATATATGCGTAAACCGTATTCTTAAAATAATTTTCATTGTTACGATGAGGTAATGAGGTGGTTCAGTTAAAATGCTGGTGCATTATTAAATATAGGTACCTACTTTGTATACGTCATAATATTAAAATTATTTTTGAAATATACAATCACTGTTTTCTATAAATATAGGTATTTAAGTACTATTAATCACATATTGATTATAATATGTTATGTATAAAATCAGGCAAATTAATAGATACAATATTGTATTAGATTAGCAATATAATATAAAGGTGCATACTATACCTAGTATATATATAAACATTGTATAATGTGTATACCTAGTCAGGAACATTTTGAAGAAAAATATAGGTGGTGGAGAGGAAAAAGTCGTATTGGTTTTAAAATAGTTTTCCAATTACCAATTAAACCTTAAATTTTCTATTAACATTAGCGGTGAATAAATAAATACACAGACACTGAGCATTTATGTGACTACTTATTAAAAATTTATATCTGTTTTGAATTATATTTTAATACATATGGTGTATCCAAATAATTTTCCTAAATAACAGGTAATTTTTTTTTAAACTAAAATTCATAATTATTTTATTTTAAGTACTTACTGTATAAATATTTTATATATTTAATAGTTTCTTATAAATTACGTCAATATGTATTTTGAAAAAAAAAAAATTTAATTGTATAATAGTGCGTTGCAGAAATAAGGGGGTACAATGAATAGGGCATGTGAACGGGCATGTTTACGAGTAGACTAGTCTACCCATCTCTGTACCAAAATCGCCGCGAATACCCCAAAACTTTTATACCTTCCATATAGGTACTTGAAATTGGACTGTCGCTCAACCCTCTACTTATTTCCACCACTGGCTTTGGTTTCACGATTGTCGTGATTGCGTCGACCATCGTTATCATCAATTATAATTATTTGTAATGCACACAAAATAATGTACAACATGCATTATAAGAAAAATAGATAAATCGTTTTTTAAATAATAAATATGGAATATAGTATATACATTATTGAAATAGGGGGTTTTTTTTTTTGTGGAAATTCCAATGAATTATCTTATTTTTTGTTATATTAGACATTATAAGGAAGATGTAGTCCCAAAGTCTCCCTTGACGCACCATCCCTGCTTATTAACTGTTGAGATTGACTCAATTTTAATGACATAATTTCTATGTGGGTAGGGGGATGTCTTACATCTACTGGAATATATTTTATATACCCATACATACATATCTCAATGATATAAGTACACACTGATATATAGTTCTAAAAAATACGTATAATAACTATTTTCTGTAATATTATTAATTACTATAATATGATATGAAGAGAATTTGACCAATAAATAGTTAAAGTACCATATTAAATTATTTATATAATTCCAGTATTTACAGTAACACTAATACAAATTAAAAGAGTAATATATTTTTTTTAATTTTTGGAATATTTTTTAATAATAATTTATTACTTGCAAAAATAAATCTTTTAAGTTTCTAACTAGATGTCCGCAAAACTAATGTACTTTATTCCTTTAAATTATAAAATAATTATAACCCCTAGGACACAAATTTTTGACTGTTTATGTACGATTAAATAATAATTTAATTAGGTTTTATTAAATATATTCATTATTGTCTTTTAGTAAATACATATATTATATAAATTACAAAAATTATTCCAAAAATGTTTAAATTCCTATTTGTGAAGTATTTCAAACAATTCGGGAATACCCTTATCAAAAAGTATTCGAATAATTAGTAGGTATAAAGTTATTTATTAGGTGATGTTTATATTATGTATGTACCCATAAGTAACTAGTATATTAAATAAAAAATTATTGATAATATGCTAATTTAGCAATTTATTTCGGAACAATGTTCAACTGGTAAATTTATAAAATTTACAAGATATCGGCTCATTTCGTTACTCTATAAAACAGTGATCTACACGGCTGTACAGAACAGTTTTCGTGCATCTACAGAATTACATTAATTTAATAAGTATTAGAAGTAATTAAAGCTGTTCTTAAGTATTTCCGTTTTAAATGTTATATAAATCTATATATATTATATACTTTTTATTACGCGTAAATAATGATTAAGTCTGATAAATTCTAGTATTTACATATTTGTATAGAAAGGTCGTTGAACAATAAGAGTGATGTATAAATATGTTTCATAACACAAATACATACACTGAAAATTTTATTTAGCATATTTTTGCATATTTTATCGTTATTGTATATAAATGCATATTGGATTATATTAGAAAAAAAAAAGTACATATTTTTTTTCGATGTAGTTCAGACAAGTAAGACTATATTTTAAAAAATGTTGAATGTAAAATGTTGCTCTTTGACAAATTAAGAACATATATGTACACATTTGGAAAATTGAATGTTTAAAAATAAAATAGTGTTACACTAATCGCAGCATATTATACAATATTATCGACTTTAAGTTGACAATAATGATCAGCAGTAAGTTCAAATGATTAAGTTTTTATAAATTAAATAATCAAACTCCTTTTTTTTTTAGATTCTGAGAGTAGCGAGGGAGCTAGTGGTTTTACAATGATGTTTATTTTTATTTATTTATTTATTTTTTTTTTTTCTCTGTTAACAAATTTACTACCAGAAGGAGTGTTCCGATCTTTACACTCATACCCTGTTTCTGGTAGCAAATTGCATCTAGTTGGTACTTTTGAGAGGTCATTTTTCGATTTTCATA
>JAIPRL010008623.1:0-19821 GCA_025469235.1 Pemphigus obesinymphae | reverse complement strand
AATAGTGGCCAATGTTTTTTTTTTATCACAACGGTATAGCTGTTATATATAGAGGTATGGGCAGAATCGTCCAAAATCGATTATGAATTTTTAATGGATCAATTTTAAAAGTTCGTGAATGAATAATAAAATGAAACAATCTAGAATATTGAAATTTTCTGAGAAAATGTCTTTACAAAAAACGTTTTAAAAGTAAAAAAATGTAGAAGTCAATTTAAGTATTAATTTGGAACTGTCTTTATTTCTATTAATTTATTTATGTATCGCATTAAGTCGATTAAGAAAAACAAAAAAAAAAAAAAAAAAAAAAAAAACATTTCCCGCCACACTAAAATCGAAATGTATATAGAACACGGAAATAAATTGTATAATTTTATTGTACGATAAATTGTTAGTACACGAAATTATTGTTACGATTATTTTAATTTTAAATGTACATTTCGAGTTACGCGTACAATAATTACCATTAAGATTATATTCTAAAAGTAACGAAATTACTTACGCGATTTCCATACCTATGAATTAATGAATTTTAATCATCGATATATATATATATGCAATACACGAAACATTTTTTAGTCGTTGCTGCGATGTTGTCCGAAATCGTCGTTATATTTTAATTTCGTTGGATTTCGCCGTCTAGACGGCACAGCACACACCGTCACCCGTCTCTCCCGCGCCACCCATTCCGAAAAAAATGTATACATCCCGTTACATATGTATACACTTATACATTATAATATTAGCATATATATATATATATATATATATATATATATATATATATGATCAATGAAAACAAATATTTATAAAAGTAAATACCCGTGCCCCGACGTGAACGCTGAAGAAACGAAATGGTTCCCCGGCGTATTACAATCGGAAGTTTCTATAGTGTTATAATATTATAGAGATAAAATACGTGTACCTTCATGTCATATTATATATAATATATATATATATATATATATTCGTATATTTGACCTAAGCAGGGATTTGGAAAACTTGGAAAACCGGAAATTTTCACTGGGGCCGAGGGCCGGTACACTATTATATATAATTATGGGGTTGACAAATTATCGTTATTTACAATAATTGTTCGACCATTACAATATACTCGTAAAACGAAAGTACATACTTTGAGTGTAAGCCAATGCATCGTCAAAAATGTTCGTCACGGTTCGTTCATTCACAAATCCGAACAACGGTTTACGGTTAATACCAGTATGGTATTACGTCACACTGTATACCTGAATCCGGTGTTGTCGCGGAACGCGTTCCTTTTTATTCAGGAACACGGATTCCATTAATTGTCAAAGGAATAGGAACGTGAATGCATTCCTTTTTGTTCAGGAATAGAAACGTACGGTTTTTCTTATTGATTCCTCAGTTTTTTAGGAATTGAATTTTTAACGTTTCACGAATGGAACGTATCCAAAAAAAACGTCCAATAATTGCGCTCAAAAAATAGTCTGCAGGCGTTCAAACGCCATAATCATATCATCACAATTTATTTATATGAATGCTATTTTATATTCAACCTCAGAACGTACAAACAGCGAAAGCGAATTGAATACACAAGTTTTAATAACGATTTTTTTTCTTTGTCTACCAATCATGAATAAAAACCTGAACACTGTCAAATTCCAATTTAGATGAAATAGAAACTTATTTAAAATCTACCGGTCAAGATCGTTCCATTGCCCTCAAGAGCGCCTGTTGAAAGACTGTTTTCAATTATGACTGCTAAACGTTTTAAATTAAGTGATAGCTTATTTGAAAAGCTCATACTTTTAAAACAAAATAATGTACTCGTATATTCATTTGAATAATGTATTATAATATTATAATTAATAATTCTATCTATATGTATGAACTAATAATTTTATAAAATAATTTTTATAATTAATATTTATTATAATAGTTTCAACAATATAAATAGTTGTAAAATGTAAATATCTTTTGTTTTTTTTTTTATATATAAAAGATGATAATAAGAAACGAGATAGAAACGAATTCCATTTTTGGAGGAACGAGGAATGGAACGGATTCTTTTTAATATTTAAAGAACAAGGAACGGAACGGATTCCATTTAATACCAAAAGAATGAGGAACGGAACGGATTCCTAATTAAAAGGAACGTTAACAACACTGCCTAAATCAGACGTCACGCGTTGGTTACAAAACAAAATATTGACTTGAATCTTGTGTTTGGTGAGAGTCACTGCATAAAAAGATAGAAGCCATGAGTAGACATTCATAGGACACATTTCTGGGGGGGAGTAGGGGTAGACTTAAATAAATTATTATATTTTTATATTATAATCTACCGGTTTGAACAATAGTCTATTGTAAAGTCGTTCTCCAGAGAGGGCATGCTCCTCTCCCGATCCCCAACAAACACCCACAGATATGGACTTAAAGAAAAAAGGAAGGGGTTGCTAAAAGCACGAAAAGCTAGGTCCACTTCGCGGCTGACTGCCAAGAAGGACTCGTAGAATTGAGGATATATATATAATATAGGCATGGCTAAAGAGGGGAAATTTTCGAATCACCACTGTGAATTTAATAAGAGTCAGATTTAGTAAAAGTCAGTTTGGACTCAAACTGATGCTAAAGTGTGTTACACACCCCGGTATATAACATACTAAAATTCATTTTTTTGGGTATTGTACAGAGGGGCTATGTTTCTTCCCTCCCTTCCTAATGTGCACCTATGAACAGGGGGCTTTAAGCAAAAAAAGGGGTAGCCAAAACCACGACGCACTTCCTCTTGAGGTATGAGAAATCCAAATTCGGTTTTGGATTACCCAAAAAAGTTACTTTTAGTATGTTATATACCTTAGTGTACAACATATTTTTCCACCAGTCCGAGCTCGTTCTAACTGTTATTAAATATGATCATCTATATTCCATATTTACAGACCTTATGAAACCTTTATTTTATACTGAACAAACATCTGAATAGGTAGGTAGATCGATTAAGGCATCTGTTAGTTAGCTCCCCAAAACTATAGGGTACTGTTGGTCGTGGTCAGCGTAGTTATTTTTTTTGCATTATTTAACAAAAATTGTTTTCCAAATATTATTGCATGGACGTTGCAAAAGAAACATTCATATAACATCTCGTAAAAGACGTCATAGCAGGACAAATACGGTCCGACCAACATCGCCAGAATGTTCCCACAACTTGGATTGTGATGCTTCATATCTGATGATATTGTTGGGACACAGTGGGAAGTGTTGGGCTTGGGGACGGGACAGATAACCAATATTCGTAATCTAGATAACAGATGAGGATTGACTGATATGTTCTATCTAATGCCGGTAGTAGTTAAAGTTTTAGTTGCCGACTGTTTGCAAAAATTAATCATAAATGTGTATTTTGGAATATAAAAAACAAAAGATTGTTCTCAGTAGATACACAAAAAATTTTAATTACAAAAAGACAACGTTCAAAAACGTAATGGTACTAAATTATTGAAAATTTGGCCACCGACTGAAATGATAAAATAATATCAGAGTAAAATAAATCATAAAATACATAAAGATTTTTTTATGTTGAAAATAAATATGTGAAATTCTAAACCTTAATTCAAAAAAATAAAATATTTAACTGAAATCATCTCGTTTTGATCGAATGATCGAATATAATTACTATTTGGTAAAAAAATGTAAATAAACAACAATTTTATTCAAATTATCATAATATCATATTATATATATTATATCCTATTATCATAATGTGATCGAATATGTCATGTAAATTTGATGGAAAAGCATAAAATGGAAATTTCAAAATCGACATACAGGATATAAAATTGGTATATTATATAGGCATTTTGAAATACTTGGAAAATTGTCTTCGTGATTCTTTATAGTTGTCGACAAAAGGTTGTAAAATTTTCTTGAGATTTACTTTTTTTGAAATATCGTATACTCATTTATTATGTAGATATATATTTTCTTTATACTACAAGTTATCCTTCATTCCTTTCGATAAAATAATATCGATAGCTAAATATTTTTCATGACGATGTCATAAATATCATTGATAAAAGACATAAATTATTTTAAATTATAAAACAGAAACATAGCGACAAAAAAAAAAGAAAAAATTAGACATAAATATACTCAATGCAACATGAATTTTCGACCGAATTTCCACAATATATTTCGATCACTTAAATTCGTAACTATATATTGTTCGATTAAAATGGTTTTCGATCACTTTTTTTTATACATTTAACATTATACCTCATGATTTTTGACCGGCTTCTTACCTTAATATAATCCTGTAGTTTGTCAAAAGTTTTCGAAAAATATTCGTTGAATAGAAAAAATCCAAAACAGATTTTCGATAATACTTGTTTTATTTCCAAATAATTTTATTTTATATATTATCACTATATATTGCAGTATTGTTTTGGTAAAATGCTATTTATCATTGACAACCTATCATTTATTTTTTATTGAATAATTTACCACTTAGTTGCGATGCTATGATAAATTAAAACACATTATATAATAAAATAGGGGAGTGATTTTGAGAGATGGGAATAGGTCCCCTCTATGATTATTATAATTATTTTAGTTCCCACCGAAGCTATTTTTGTTTTACAATGATGTGATTTTCATTTTGGTTTAGTCTATTATATTTTTATTATTATTATTATTATTTTTTTTTTTTTTTATAAAAAATATCACATTTCACGAAAACCATTAACAGGTATATGATAAAATAACTAAAATAAATTGGGTTTATCAAAATCTGTTGTTAATATAAAATATGTAGACCAGTGGCGTGCACAGGAATTTTCTATGCGGGGGGGATGAATATATTTTTACTAATTTTACTTCCAACCTCGAACCATTACAGTTTACCAACTAACACTTATACAATAATCCTGACTTAAGATTTTTTTTTTATTATTTTAAGTTTCGATTTCGATATTTTTAATTCTGCTAATACAGTTTGAAAGTCTATGTTTCAAGATAAAAATCTACAAACTTTTTAAATGTTTCAATTTTAATTTAATTGAAAAATAAACATTGTAAGCCTAAAGAAAAAGATGTAGATATAACATAACATATTGTAGTATCTACATATCATATTGATTTGTAATTATTAGTTTAATAAAATTGAATAATATAGTATATACCTTCAAAAATATTTTTATGACCCACAAATCGTTCTCTCAAATTTATTATGAAATCATCAATATAAGGATAATTGCTATAGTAATTCTATAATAACTATCTGGTTGAATATTTTACCAACTAAACATAGATTTGCCGATTCTTTTGTTTTTTGCCTAATCTTTTTTCATCTGATACTGTTATCTTTAAAAGAAAATATAATTGATAATAAATATTTTCATTACAAAAACACTATAAAAGCAAAAAATTCTAAAAAAAAAAAAAAAGTTCAATGCGGGATCTATCCCCCATATACCCTCCAAGTGTATATCACTGATGTAGACCAACAAATATAATTTTTGTTTTAGGTTTCTAAACTTAAGTATTTATAGACACCTTATATCGATACTTTGTGCAATCGTAGTTATACTAGTACGTACGTCCTACATAGTTACAAAGGTTGATTTGGTTAATAGGGATTTTATTAGTTTTTAATATTTTTACTACACAGTTATTAGGAAAATTGTTGATTTGGATATATACTATAAAGATAGTACATAGTTACTATTCGTTTTGATTTATTTGCGGTTTCAAATATTAAAATATATTTTTTTTTAATTATTAACAGCTATAACTCTATTAATTTTTCATTTAAGACCATTGTTAATGCTTTAATATAAATTTCAAAAAAATTATCTATCTTACACGTAATAATCCATTACACATTAAAAAAGGGTGAAAATGATTAGAATACCTACTAAAATATTCATGGACATTTTATAAGTATATATTAATATAAATATAAAAGGAGTATATGCGATTTTCCAAATTATAAATAAAACAATTTTACAAAAAAAAAAAAAAAAGAGTTTAAAAAAAAGCCTAAATATATCTAACTGATATGTAGTCACACTCTATGTGTGACTACATGTAAATAAATTCTATGAATACTTTGTATAATTTTCTTAATAAAATATTAAATTATATTTAGGCACACTCGAAAACTGCAGTATAACTAGAAATTGGATCGGCTATATACATTATGTAGGGAACAAAAGAAATACACGTCGTATTATTATGAATATAAAATGTTCAGAATATATTTAAATAATATCAAAAATAATGAAACAACTTTAAAATGGTTTTATACAGTATATATATAAGTTCTAAATAATTAAATTTTATGCACAATCGTAGTTTTATAGATGTAAAATGTACGTTTGAAAAGTATACATGTTCCATTTTTAACAAAACAAATTTTATTGGAGTTTTTTTTTGTTTTATAAAAATAAACATCTAAAAAAATACAGCGTCTCTGGTTGTTTTGTAAATTGCTTTAAATCAAATTAAATCAAGTTCAAAATTCATGGTTTATCAAGTTACTATTCTTATTGGTGTTATCGCCAAAATTAATAAGTAATTAATTTTTTAAGTATAATTGACAAGTTGACTTCAAGTTCATTTTACACAATTACATTTCAAGAAAAATAATATTTACAAAAAAATTAGCCAATGACTCTAAGTTTTGGAAACTTGATTTGCTATGTTTAGAATTGTTTTTCTTTTTATTTTCAAGGAACGTTTTAAGTTTAAACTTTTAATCGTTTGAGGTTAATTTTTGTTTAAATTAACTTTTAACATAATGAAAATCGTTATAAACACCTTAACTTACTTTGTACTATGTTAACTTAATTTATGTAAGTAGTTGAAAAAATAACAAAGACAATTATTAGTCCATTCTCGTAACTTAAATACATATTCCAAGCAAATGAATTAAAAGTCTATATATATATATATATTATGTACTGTATATAATATATATTTATTAGAAAATGTTAATATTAATATAGTTTTAAGTGTGTTAATGTTGCGTTTTAATATGTACCTATTTTAATAAAGTATAGTCGAAAAATATAGCGATTTATTACCCCATACGGACATAACATAAAATAATATAAAATCGTACATTTTATCAAAAGAAATCGTATTTATAGTATTATTTTAATTTAATTTCAGACGGTATAGTTAATCACATTTCGGGATCTTAATTGTTTTTTTTTTTACCAAGTTTTATTATATTACACTGGCACAAAAATTAGGGAACAATATGTCATTTTCATTGCGATAAAAGTTTCAAATGTACGAGTTATACGTAATAATACGTATTAGAAATTAAGTTAAATATTATGTAGATTTATACTTAGGTATGTGTAAGTACTCGTATAATATATATTTTTAAAAGAAATATACTTACTTATATACATATACAATACATGTACAATATACATATAAATCACAAGTAATAGTTTATTAAATATATTCCAATGATTTCTTTGTAATTCGTTGTTATTTTTCCGTAAATATTTGGTGGGTATTCAAATATTCAAATATCTGTTGATTTTTGTTTTTTTTTTTTTAATATTTTAAAATTATATTTTATAGGTACTCATTTTATGTAGTTATTAATTAAGTATATTTTATACTTAATTTAATATGAATTTAAACTTAAATAGTAATACTTCGATATAATTAATTATAAAAAAAAGCAAAAATAGATGACTATGAAAATATTATTGTGAAGACACTATATAGATCCGTAGCTCCACTCGATATCTTAAAAGAACCTATCACGCATCTATTATATTGTAAGTAGGTATAATACTATTCCAATTTCGAAATTTATCTTTCAAGATATAATATCATGACGTTTTATGATTTAGGAGTTTTATTTAATCCCAATATAGTGTACATTTTCATATTTTGTAAATTAATTGGGTTTTATTAAAATGTACACATTATAGTTTCCATTATTTTTGATAGCCCCTTTTACCGTTCATTAGCGTACTGAAAAATATCTTGGATAATTTTTACAGACTATGTGTATTAATTATTAACAAACCAATTTTGATTGAAATCAATAAAAAAAAAGAGATTTTTTTTTTTTATTTAATTATATTAATAACTGTTTCAATAAACTAATAAATGAAACTTAATTTATATATTATGACGTGAAATATTTTTCTGAAAATTTTGATTTATTGATATCAAATATTTAACCAACAGTCTATTATTTATAATCATTTAAAAGTTTGTTATGAGGTTAGTAAACCTACGGGAAATACATAATTAACTGTTGGTACAATACAGGATATAGATTCATAAACATTTTTGAAAAAATATACTACGTCGGATTTGAAATTAAACATATCAGTTGTAAATAAAGTACAAATTTTAATTTTTAAAGTAAAAAATAATCTAAAAATTGAGGAAAAAATGTAAACATTTTTATAACACAATAAAAACAACATTTGATAACTTTAAAATGGTTTTATAGGGTAAATTTATAAGTTCTAAATAATTGAGTTTCACGTAAAATAGTAATTTCATGGATGTTATATTTACATTCTGTCTCTTGTTTTAATAAAACAAAAGTCAAATAAATATTTTCAAAGAAAATTACGTGAGCACGGAAAAAGAATTTCTCTGTATAGACTTAAATTGATTAACCCGTTTACCACGTCAGTTATCCACTAAATTGTAGTCTGTACGAATTTTAAGTATGTAAAATAATTTCCTATCATTCGTATAAACCGAAATATTAGAACTAAAATCGATTTTTGCGCACGTCGATTATCATTTAATATTTTATATTAAAAAATAATAATTAAGTTTGCTAAAATACTTTGAAATTTTAGGTTCTTTAAAACTAAAATTACTATTTTAATATAAATGTCCAAATCTATAATTTGTACAAGTTGCCTTAAGAATAAATGATAATATATCAAATCTCTGTAGACTCTAGGCTCATAATTCACGAAATTACGAGGAAAAAAAATTATAACCATTGATTTTAACAAAAACATGTTATTCCGTCATTTTTCGGTACCTATATATATTTTTTTCTTACGCATGAAAAAAGGAATGGGAAAATTGAGAAATAACTTTTAAAAGTATCAACTACTCGTACATTCAGTTTGATACCAATAAATTTGTACACGCGTGTAACACTTGAAGCACGTACTCCATCTACTAGACATTTTGGGAGCAAGCATTAAAATGAAAAAATAAAATCGTAAGTTTCTTAAAATAAATTCAATATATGTACTAATTATAATGGTTTTTTCAAAAAATCTTTAAAAACCTGAAAACAAACAATTTTGTAACAGAAATATTAACAGGCAAAATATAAAAAAGATATATCATTTGTATCGTTTTAAAAAAAAAACATTCGGTTCATTAAGTCGATTTTTTCTCGGTCTTTCTCTTATACAAATTGTCATGCGACCATATATACCGATATGAATAATAATTTACTAATTGTTTCTCCATTTTTATATTAAAATATTAATTTTAATTTTGGCAACAACACCGCGTTACCCTGACAGGACCGGAAAATAGTAATAATAATAATAATAATAATAATAATAATAAAAGAAAAATTGTAATTAATTTAAAAAAAATTAAATTACAAAAAGTATTAACGATAAAACGAGAAACTACGAAATAAAATGTTAAATGACGCAATGAATAATATTATTATAATGACGGTATACTTTATTGTACAACGGATATCTGTACAACTCTATATAATATGCGTATAGAGTATAAGATATTACCTGTGTATGATAAAAAAAAAAAAAATATGCTATTCCGTTATTCTTTCACCTTCTCCGCCTACTATTTGGGGTATGATATAAATGTTATTACAAAATGAAATATACAAGAACACCATAAAAATGACGTGTTGTTATTCAACTTTGCCCGGTGGAGCATTTTAATCGTAATAAAAGTAGGTATACTGTATGTTAAAAAATAAAAATAAAACGAAATCTAAGAATCTAACACTTCTCTCCATAATCGTATACGGGGGAGTTTAAAAAATAAATCTTTCGGCGATAAACTCGGTATATAACACATACACGTATATATGTTTTCGGTCAAATGTTTAAAATTATAATAGTTTTGAGTTATATATATATGGTCATGGCCGTATTTTGGATTTTCCCCTACCCCCAAGGCATTTTTTTTTTTTTTTAGAAAATGACCTTTTTCCGGGCACTTGGCCAACCGCAGATATATTAATAACCCGAATACGACCCTGTATATGGTGTATTATATAATTCAATCGGTGTACGTTTATATTGTAAATCATATAATATTATACAGTATTGTAAAATCTATTTGAAAAAATGTTATTTTTACTACCTATACTAGATGCAGAGTGAAATTTTGAAATATTTTTCATGTACTTAAAGGTGTTGACACTTTTTTTTAGATTTTAGATCACCTATCTAATGAGGTTATTAAAAAGTTTTGTTTCGGATGATTTAAGTTCTTTAGGAGTACCTACTATAATTCATAAAAATTAAACACAAACATAATACATAATTAGCTCAAACGTTATAACCTCATTAATGTCGACTATCACAAATTTCAGTTTAAACATTACACGCAAAGAAAATTGAATAATATTTTATTGCATAGATTATCAACCTAAAAGCGCGATAAAACTGTGGGACTTTGAAAAGTAGGATTCTAATTCTGAAAATTGCTTTAAATTCATCAGTTTGTTTTCCAATGTTGGACCGAGGCGGTATTTTTAGATTGATTATATTTCAATCTATTATTTTAAAGAAAAATGTCTGAATTGAGCCTTAGAAGTCTGGCCGACAAATCTAAATTCGTTTACAGATTTTAAAACTGATTTTCTGAAGTGTCACAATTGTATCACATTTATTGATCTTTTAGGCGGAATAATCCTGATTACATAATAATAAAAATGGATACGGAGATACGGGGATATTTTTAGATTAATTTTAAAATGTATTTAAATATTTATAAATGGTTACGTTACGTTTTTATTTTTCAAAAAATGTCTGAAAATTGCCAGAACCCCTTATCTTGGTGTTGCGTCCCCTTAAAGGCGAGTATTTTTTCAATTTTCCTCGTATGTACTTTTCAAGAAAACAATTCCTGTAGAACTGTGAAAACATACGTTTGCTAAAATCTATTAAGTCTTCGTAATGACAGCCATAATTATCTCAGAAACTCAAAATTCACATCCAGCATGTATTTTAGTACCTAATTTATTGTCGTTATCAATTTCACCAACCTTTGGGGCTGTAAAAAAATGATAAATTTCAAGATATTATATCATATAATTTATAGTTCAATTTAAAGTTCATTACACTTAGTTTACCGTGTTTGAATTCATTACTTCATTATGGCACTCAATTTTCAATATCCACTACGAATTGACCTATTATTAAGTGGAAAATATTTCATTTTTGTGATGAATACTTCAATTAAGTGTATTAAAACTGGGTATGTTAAAATAATTTAATAAGTATATTTGGAATACGACATCTTGGTCTTGCTCTTGCACATGGTTTTATAAAACTATTTTTTAAAATTTTTTTTTTTTCACAATAAATAGTGAATAACACTATTTATTGTAATGCTGACAGTCCGACACGTTAGGTGCTCCCGTAATAATTTGAAATGTTCCGTTCTATCAGTTTTGGTAGGAATTAAAATAGCCAATACCCAATAACCTGTATAAGGATGGACTTAAGCTCTGGACTTAAGTTTAAATTATCATTACTTCACAAAATATTAAGGCCCTATAATAAACTGCCATATATTTTATCTAAACGACTAACACTGTGTGAGTGTATTCATTTTTTTTTGTATTCAAGATTGAACACTTCGATATTTTCCTGCCATATTTGCCCCTTAATCATATTCCTGTCATCGACCAATTTTAATCATGAGTCTATCACTTTCCAATTTTTAAAGTACAAACTTTTCAGTATAATACATTAATTCAAAGACACTTTCTTCAATAATAAAGATTACAATAACTTCGATGTCGTCGCATAAGTAATGACTGACGAGTATATTTTACATTCTATAACTTTGGTACATTATTAAAACGTTTGTTATGGACATTGGAGTTGAAATCAAAGTCATTCGAATACGACATTACTATTAAGTATAATTTATAAAAGCAATATATTTGACAGAGTTTAACAGAAAGTTGGAGAATAACGCGGATCTAAATTTAGTTCCTAAATATAGTGCACGAGTCTATTTATAGGCGTGTCGCCAGAGTAATTTGTTATATTTGTGAGTACATAAAATAAATTGTGTGCTCTCGTTTGATGTGTGATGAGGGATTATTAAAATACAGTCGGGAATGTCGGCCTAAGAAACATAGACAATTATGAAACATTTTTATGGACTAAGTGGATGCCACAAATACCCATTTTAACGACATTGAAATATACGTTTATGCATTCTATATGCATTCTAGGTGCAGTTTATTGCCTATTTGTGGAAAATAAAAAATAATACCTAACCGGAAAGAAAATAATATTTACTATGCCGCAGTGATCGTAATGTAGTGTTTTTTTTTTTTTTTTTTTTTTTTTTTAATTCTATTGATTTACTTTGAACATTTATTGTTTTGCTATGATAAGTTGTATAGATATTTAAATATACATTTTGAAAAAAAAACTACTGCACAGTTTCAATTTTCATCATTTACGCGATGTATTTATTTATTATTAAATGCATTTTTGATCAAACTGTAATTCAAAGAAAGCAAAAAATTGTTTAGACGAAAAGATTTTGGACGACCAATGCAAAACGTACTATTTTAATTTTTGTCAAAATTGAGTTTTACATTAAATCATAATACGTTTATAAAAGGCGTCGAACCAATTGGTGTTTTCAGGTTGAGTCAAAAACCCCTATTTCTTATAGGAAATACAATTTGAAAATCATTAATTGGTGCAAATACGTACTAATTTCTACAGATTTGACATTGAAAATGAAAAAAAAAAAAATGTCAAAACGTACAAATTACATTCATATTTTCTAAACTTACTTTTTACACCCCGATGTAAAACGTATACTATTTCCTATGTAAATAGTGTAAAAAGGAAAATGTATTGGTGCAAAACGTATTATTTCAAAAATCAACACAGTCTTATATTTTTTATTTACTGTTGTATTTTATTAAATTTTATGGTTTAAATATACGTGTAATGTATTTTGTTTTATAACTAATGTTCAAACAAATTATAAACAATTAATATATCATTTATATCTCTGATGCATTATTAGTTATTCTTGCCAAAACTTCGTAACACCTTGTTACGTGTAATAAGGTTTCTCTATCGGTAATGCATAAAATCGTGAATTGGAGAATATTGTACCTACATGAACGAGGTTTTTATTTTACAATGTCAACAAGGACACGGATTATGATAAATATTTTTTTTTTTAAATAATAGGTAAAATATAATGTATTACATGATATATTTAATATATGAGAACTCTCAATGTTTTGCATTATCACATAATTTTATACAAACAGTACAATTATTTTAAATTAACCAAACAAATTTAATAGAGTTTATCTATATCTACCAAGGGAGAAAATAACTGTTGGTATTCTGAAAGCTTATGGAGGCATAACAACAAATGTAAATTCATAAAAAGAAATTGGAATAATTAACAAGTATAATCTTGTTCAGTTAACAAAGAACAACCACGTGAAGTTTTCAAAACAAAATTATGTGAAAAATTTGCTTAAATATTTTAATATTCCTGAAGACTATGTTATTTTACGAAGGTATCTTTAAGTCATGTGATGAAGTTGAAAATTAAGAACTCAAACACTTCTATGACGAAGATAACGAGCATTGAATTATTTTATATTGTTTAAATTTTTTTGTGTTATTAATATTTCTGTGAACATTGTTGAATAAGATTAATAAATGTATATTATGTATTTGATTTTTTTTTTTTTTTTTTTTTTTTATAATAACTCATGTTGCCGCTAGTAGACTGCTAATGATTATAACTAACAATATCTCTTTTACCATTAAAAAATAGCGTAAAAAGGATAGGCCCAAAGGAATGATTAGCAAGAAATCAAAAATAGAATTACCTATACCTAATTAATATTGAAAAATAAAACAAAGAATTTGGTTTACGGTAATTATATAGTGGACAGTACCTATTTCATGAACAATAATACATAGTAATATAAATCACAATGAAATAAATATACTTACCTATGTGGATTCTGTTTATGAGAGGACGAGAAAACGGCCACGCGTGGGAACCCTTACAAATATGTGATTTTATTTTGTGGTAAACAATAATCTCATAATAATTAAAAGCAAACAAGAATAAATATAATAAAAAAAAAGATTACAGATATTTTTCACCTTAATATTGGCACATAATATGTGGTTTTACCAACGCTACTATGTGCGCCGAAATCGGCATATGCGACGTGCCAAACTTCCGTTACCTACCTATCCTGAGGTCGAACGTGCAGATTGAACCAGATTCGAAGACTAATGGATCCAACCATGGTTGAAATATACTAGGTTATTTCAAATAGCCTCTGCTGTTATCATAAAAATAAAATAGCAACGTAAGGGTAAAGTTTCTTATCATTACCACAGAATGGCTATCAATTTTATATAAAATCAATTTAAATAAATATGATATACAGTGTTTCAACGAACAAAATATTCGATTTATTCGTTTTAATATATAATTAATAAAGTTATTTTACAATATTATTAGTAATATTTATACTTTATATTACATTATATTTTATCAGCTGATCAAAACATTACGCTGCCATTTTAATTTCTTCAAGTGATAATACTATAGAGTGGAGGTACAACTGCAATGACCTAGTATAATTCAACCATGGAAATCCAATCCAAGTGCCTATCGATTCGATGATTGATAGAAAAATGTTGACCGTTAGTGTTTTAGCCAAAATACAATCAAAAGCAAAAAAAAAAAACGATTGTAATTTTTACAAGTGCAAAAAGTTAGGTGCCTACAACGTTTTACGATCGACTCGCGGAGGAACAACGACGGCACAAAATATAAGCCGATGTCCAACGGGGACAACGGGACACATAATCCGTGCACAGTAAAAAAACAATTCGTAATTAAAATAATTAATTACTAGTACGCGGAAAAGCGAACATTTTTTATGAAACTTTTATAAAAAGTCGTCCAGGCGAACGTAAACGTGTTGAGAGCTTTATCGCAGGTGTACGAGGAAAAATAATATTTTGTTTGATATTGATAACACCAATAATCGTCAAATTAAATTAACGAAACGCACGATTGCGAATTAATTAACGATTATCGTTTAGCATTACGAAATCGCTTTATATCAAATAATTCTTCCTTGCGCCGTAACAACTCATACGAATAGATAAAAATGTTTTATTCATTTTAATACATTTATTTACCTTTTGTACCTATTAAAAATGTGTTCCTTTTATTTTCAATGTTTATAGATAATATTATCAATGTTATGTTTATATTTAACATATTTATTTACTCCTGTTTAATTTTTTAACGGAGTTAACTATTTTGTTCCTATGATATAACAACTTATTGATATTTACATCAAACACTGAAAATGTTATATTTTTTATTTAATACCTATTCTAGATTTCTATCTAGTATTGAATTCAATTTGGATTTTAAATATGAATAAATCAGTAAATATTATTTTTGTTAAACGACTACTTACAAGTTAAAAAGTCTGAGAGTTAAACGGTGTAATAACATTCCAACATTCCTTTAACCTTCGTTTAATTTTAAATTAAAATTAAGTTGTAGATGATATAATATATAATGAATTTTTGTTGTGGTTACTTTTCTAGATAATTATTTCTCGTTACGAATATTTTAACTAAAAAAATATTAAGCCATTAAATTAAAATATGGAAACTTATTTACTGTAAATATATATGGTAGAGACTAAAATTATTAGAATAGAACGTTTAAAAAAAATGTTTAGGAAAAACGTACTATTTTCATTGATCAATGCAAAATGTACTCTATTCGTTACAAATAGTACGTTTTGATCAAATTCAAATTAAAATAATTAAATAATTTTATTTAAAAAGTAAAGAAAACTATCAAAAATAAATATAAAAATACTTTTGCCTAGGTACTAAATTTAATTCTATACATTTTTAAATATTTTTATCAGTTTTTATGCAACTCATATCTCAAATATTCTATTATAATATCTCTAAATTGTTAAATTTTTCGTAAAATGTAGATAATATAATAATATATCATAAATATAACCTCTTAAAATTCGAACATTTGTACAGACTTTCTCTTAAATCTATCTATTGATTGCTGTGTCACAAATGCTTATTTAATAATATATTTTGATATATTATATATGATATATTCAAGTTTGTAAAAATAAATAAATGTACAATAAATAAATAAGAACATTTTTACGGCATTAGTTACATATCAATATTGAATTTAAAGATTACATATTTTAAACAATTATAATTAGCGGAAAGAGTTATTACTTTTAACGGCAAACCACACTAATATGCCCATTTTTATTTAGTAAATTCTTAGTTTTTCAAATACTGAAGACATGAAAATATTCTATTCGACGGAAAATAATTAAATTGGCACATACGTGGGATAAGAAATAAAACAATTCATCCGACTAAAATAGGAATCTCCTGAAAAGTGGATTTCAACCAGAAGGTTATTAGTTTATAAAATTACAAACTACCGAACAAAATAAATATTTCTCTACTTACATACTAGATATTTACACAATTAATAATATTTTGAAAAAACAAAAATTTTTGTATTTCATTTTATATATTATAATTAAGTTTCCTGAATAGAAATACAGAACACAGAATAAAATATTGAATCATGAACTTATCAGATATAAAATAAAAATAAAAATAAATATTTATTTTTTAATTTGTTAGTTTTAAATATACGAGTATTGTATAATAGTATATAAGTGTATAATATAATATATAATATAGTGTATAATAATAATTATTGTATAATAGAATATGTTATATAACTTATTTTTGGTTTACTTTTTAGTACCTATATTTAGCTTTGTTTTGGCATCAAAAACAGATCATTTAATCAAAAATCAGACGTTTAGAAGAAAAGAAATGATTCCTTTATTATAAAAAAAATTACAGAAATAGGAATGCATTTTATCAGCAGGTATACAAAATATAGTTTATATATAAATTTATTGTATCTATTATTGATTGTCTATAATTATCTTAAGTTCTTCTTTATTTATAATTTACTCTGCCAGAAATATTACAATTGATTAAAATAAACTACATATTTTATGCAATTATTCAATGAATATTTTTATTATTAGTTTACTAGTTAATTAAAATAATTTTGACAGCCAAATAACATCTCTTGTTTTGTGTATAAATCTGTCCGAAGAAAACAAAATCAATGCATTTTTAATAAAGTATGTTTGAACTTTCTTAATGAATTCACAAATATAGCAAAAATTAAAAAAACAAAATTTTCTTAAAATACAAAATTGATAAATGTAAATTAATAATATTCTAATAAATATATATTTATGTAGAAAATAATTTTATAGAAAATATTTAAATATATAATTATAATTTTTTTATCGTTTGTCTTATCTCAACAAAATTGTACTTTTTTATCATTCTCAACATATATTCTCAGAATATAAGTATACAGATATCTACACACTCTTATTTAATTAATTTATTTTATTAAAATACTATAGAAGCTACGCTACGCTAAGATCCACTTCTAGATGGTAGCTCTGCACATTATTTATAATGACGTAAATGCAAACCTATCGATTTCAAGTCTTATACTTAAAGTTTACCTCAATTATCTATTTAAATTTTTTTAAAGGGCCAACTATGGAGGGAAGGGACATTTTGACTACATTTAAAAGTCCCAAATATTGTATATTTTAGTAGTAAAAGATATGTAAAAAATTCATAAAATAACTCAAGTCGATTCAAACATTTTAAAAGGTAGATAGTTGGTACGGAAATTCTTCTATTCTATTATATAATAAGATTATAAACTATATTATAGATAATGAATTTTCATGTGGAAAACATATTATAAAATGTAATTATACATAAATTACTATACTAATTTCTTAGAGTTATAACTTAAAATATATCAATCCTTAATAATTACTAGTGATGTCAGATATAACCGGATTCCGAGTAATCTGGATAACCCGGATATCTGAAACAGGATATTGATATACATTTTACTGGGGTAATTCGGATAATCCAAATAATCCAAATAAGTCAAACGTTGTTATCCATCTAACTCAATTAATTTATTTTATAACTTATTTTTTGAAAATTATTTGTTACATTTAATCATTTTTAGATTATTCTAATTGATTTTATACATGTAAAAAATCTGCCGAAAAATTACGTAAAAATACGAAATATTTCAGTTAACTACCGGGCTAACTAACAAAATTTCATATCGTTTAAATTGTTGGATTAAATAAAGTCTTTATCCTATAATAAAACTATTCGGATTGTCCGGAATATTCGAATAATTCAGATTTTAGATAAGTGATAACAGTTATACGGTTTATCCAGTTATCTGTATATCCGGATTGTAATTGCATCACTATGCAATTGAACAATATTGAATTATTTCGTATTAATATACATTATTTTTCAATTACACATTTAAACTGTTTAAAAAAAAAAAAAAATTAAGAGTAATTACAAATTTAAAATACCACTAAATAAAGTAGTGGCAATTTTCAAAGTTTAATCCTATTTAGTTTTAAATTTATCTAATAAATATATATTATAGGAAATCTAGATAAATTTAATACTAAATAAGATTAAACTTTGAAAAATTCCACTTTATTTAGTGGTGTTTTAAATTTGCAACTACTTTTAGAACTTTTTTTTTAAAATAATCAATATAATTATCTATAGATATAATTTAATGAGTTATCATTATTTCATCTAGATGACATTTTGTTTCTATATTATTCCTGAAACGCTGAAATACTCAGAATAATTATATGGTTATAAAAACATTTAAAAAATCTTATTATATATGCAAAATGTTTGTAAAACATTATAACATTGAAAATAACTTTAGAACATTAATTTTCCGGAACAAAAATATCATTATAGCATTATTTAAATATAAGAATACATTACGTTTAGTTTCTGCGTCTCGGCTCTTAGTTTGTTATACATTAATCACATAAGTATAATATCTTCTTTTCCTTCACCTATTTTCCCAACTATTTGGGGTCGGACACCCTACACCTACACTTCCACTTAACCATATCTCCCGCTTATTCTCCACCTTCCTCACATCGCTCACCAACATTTCCCCCACCATTTTGTCGGTATTTCTCTCACCCTCTTTCCGTCAAAATACATTTCCTTTACTAAAATTACGTCTGTCTCTTATTATTCCTCCTTAATACACGCCCGATCTACATATCTCAATCTAAGTTAGATAAGGTTAAGTCTCATTCAGCTTCTTTATGAAATTTTATTTTATTTTCACCAGTTAATTTATACCAACTAATCATCAATATTATTTATCTATATTTTTATGTTTGTGCATCATCTTTTTTCCTACACCAATTCTCAATTCTACATAAATATTAATCTATATTGTGTTCATGGGCGTCCATTAGGGGGGGAAAAACAGGGACATGTCCCCCCCCTGGCTTTTCCGTACCTACTGTAAAAATTTTATTTAAATTATATTAAATCACTAAATCCAGTAGATAGGTACTATAATATTATGCATTATTTATTAAAATAAAAT
>JAIPRL010008622.1:0-19825 GCA_025469235.1 Pemphigus obesinymphae | reverse complement strand
CGAATATTTCCAATTTTGAGTTCGATTTTCGAACCGAACCGAACACCCCGGGTTCGGTTCGGTTCGGTTCGAAAATCGAACAGTTCGTAACATCACTAATATATATATATATATATGGACACCACTTTAAAAATCTAAAATCCATGAGTAGCCCAATTCCACACCTAAGGTGATTATATTTCCAATTTTATATATAGGTTCGCCCTTTATTTATGCTTATTCTCACTTTTGACATATTTTTTATAGAAGACATTTAGCTTTACATTACAAGTTTCAGAAACAATTTTGTAAATAATCACATATTAGATATCTAGTTGATTCTTATGGATAATGATCATTAAACAACGATTAAAACAGTGGCCTACATACAGGGGGGATATGGAGAATAGCATCCCTCTCATGGAGAGTTTTTTTTTTTAAATTTTGTAGGTACCTCATTTATATTAGTTATAAGGAGTTATTGTAAAAAAAATATAAATGTTGAATGTGTATTGTGTTTTCCATTTTGCTACTTACTATAGTTATTTTTTCTTAACAGTATAGGACTGATTAAACGTTCAGAGTTTTTGAAAAATTGATATAATATTTTAAATTATAAATAAAGTGTTTAATAATTTTTACATGTTTTATTTTATATTGTGGAGTTAGTATTAAGTGGTAAATTGATTTATTAGATTATGAGTGGAGCGAGGAATGTATTGGTTTAACAATGCTATGTTTTTTTTTATGTTTAATAAAAATATCCACTAGAAGAAATACTTTGACTATTAATACATTACATATTTTCTGGTAGAAAATTACGTCTAGTTAGTATGTTAAAGAAGTAATTTAAGAAGTCAATTTTCTCAATAGTTTTTTAATGCGTCAAAAAAAAACTCCCGAATATTACATAAATACGCGGTTTCATCAAAAAAAGATTAGTTACTTCTCTGTAATTTCGAAAATAATTGGCTAAAAAATTTAATTTTCAACAAATATGTAATGTTGCATATGTGAGTACTAATATAAAAACTTTCAAAAACATTTATTGATTTTGAGGTATTTATTGCACACAAATACAATTGGTAATTTTAAGATTTAGGACATATTAATTTTCTTTTTTTGTTATAGACTTTAATTTTTACAAATAACATATTTAATACCATATTTACGTGATAAAATTTTTTTCAGGCTCACTTTAAAAAAAAAATATATTTATTCGCCCCTTTAATTTGAGAAGGCATGGCCACACCACTAATTTAAAAATTGTATTGGAATTTTAAAAATGACCTGGTGATATGTTAAAATTGGCCTGCCTAAAAGCTCGTATAGGTACCCGAAAAAAAAAATTATGCCACTGTATTAGTGTAATACAAAATTCATGATTGAGTGAAATTGGATTAGGTATTGACAATCTATGTGCGGTTTCATCTCGTGCGTTGATCGAGTATTTGTGCAATGGAAATTGGGTAAACTTGAAAAATAATAAAATATATAACATACCTACGACTTTTAAATAATCTTTCATTTGTTTATATATTATTATTAGATATACCTACATTTTTTTTTTTTTTTTTTTTTATAAAATATGTAAATATTATACAAAGTCAAAGTGATACATAAGAGTATAGTTTCAATCGATTATTTTAATTTTAGGTTTATATAACGTACAGAAAATCGTGTTAATAATCTTACGTTTGTATGTTAATATATGTTATCATTTTAAGTATTAGTTTCACAAGAACATTTACTTTACTATTGTGTACAACCTTTCAGAAGAAAACTAACGATTTCCGTTTATTTTCGTTGTTATTTTAATTTTATCATTTTAGATAGGGAATATTTACGTATAGGAATATCATCTAAATAATAGCCGGTGGACTTCTGGGCACGACTCGTTGACATGTTTATGGATCCTTTTAAAAAAAAAAATAATAACTCGATTTTTGATCGCTGTTCATCGTACCTATATGCATTTTGTATTGATAGAATATTTACATAATTCGGCGGCAATGTAGGCGTACCGGTTTTTATTAACACGATCACGCGAGACGACAATTCATTCATCCGTAGCTGGTACCTAACCATGGGTAAACCAGAAATATCGTGTGCCTGCGTACAATGTGGTTTTGGTCGAAAACAATAATCTAGTCGTTTTTAGGTGTTAGATATGTACGTGGTTTTGTATATACATTATTTATACATATTACACATATAAATATTTATTGGTGTTTCTCATTTTCGGTTTTACACATTACTTTTGAAAAAAATATATTCTGCTGAACAGTCTTATTTTTCTGTTTAATTTATGTAATATATTATTACCATTAATAAAGCTATAAAATATACTTAAAAAGTATTTGAGTAAGTAAAAATTATTTTCTCAGGAAAACTGCAAGTTATTCATTTCTAATGTTATATTAATATTAATTTATAAATGTATATGAACACGCAATTCTATTTAGTTTTTAAAATTATTATTAATTATATATAGCTAATTGTCAATTTTAATAAAAAAAAAACTAGGCTCCATAATGACGCAATATATATTTTTAATAATATAATAATCCTATTTTGTACAATTTATCTGTTTAAATTTTACTAACAAAATATTTACATCCTATTTTTTTAGCTAAAACTTTAAATTATTGTGGGCCAGATAAAATAATTGTTTTTTTCCCTATTATGTGAAAATAATTAATAATTACATTATTATATCAAAATGTAATATATCTCTTATTATTAATAAATATTCCAACTCACAACTTACCATATTTGAAACAGTACTAGGGTATTTATCATTTAGATGCCTTGGTGCAAATCAAACTTTTACGCCCTTAAAAGTACATAAGTAGGTATATTATATATAGACTTGGGTAAAATACTCTTTGAAATTATTTCATTACATATTCCGAATACTTCCAAAAAAAGTATTCAAAATATGTATTCGAATAACATTATGATTACCTATAGTATTCTTTATAAATTAATTCCAAATTTTAATATTAAAATTCAATATGGTGTGATTTATATAAGTAATAAGTGAGTAGGGATTTTTTTTGTAAAACTTAATAAAGAAGCATTGTACTATTAATACAATATTTTATTTTTTTTTGTAATAATTAGTACCTATTATATACTAATATAAGATCTAATATTATACTACAGTAATAACTACTGTAATTGCTTAGTTTATTATAATAAAATAATACATAAATACAATTTATACTGACGAAAAAATAATGAAATTATTTTTAAAATGTGATTGCAATTTAATACAGTATTTTGAATACTGTATACAGAGTCTTTGTAAAAAGTATTTAAAATTCTGTATTATATACTTCCAATAAATCATGTCAAGTTTCTTAACCAACTACATAATATACAACAAAATCTAATAATAGGTGTATATCCACAATGTTTTTTCTAGAATAAAACACGTGTTACAGGCCCAAATTTACCAAACAACCATCGAAAAGTTTTTATTGTGACTCGAATATTACTGAGGAATATTATGTCTTTCGACGACTCTACAGTACTAAACAGGCATATATAGGATTTACTAGAGACCGGTCGTATAATATAAATCATCAAACGAATTTACATACCGGCGTATTTTCTACGACATAGACGAAAAAAGTATATAATAGTTTGTTTCTTTTCGGTTTTTTTTTTTCTTGTCCTCGGTTCTTGTGTATAAGACGAATGGGTTTCGGGTGGTTTGCCAACGAAAATCCTGCACAACCGTCGTCGCGTTGGCTGAGAAACTACAACGATTAATGGACGTACATATAGTGTACATACACTATACATAAAGTCAACGAAAAGAAACAGTTGCAACATATATCATTAAAATATTTATTTTTTTTTACACTTTATCCGGATAATTTCAAGACAAATTACTCATATATAATAATATAACCCTTCTAATAATATTCTCATAGTGATAAAAAAATATAACAATTGACATATTAAAAAATCTATTTTTAATTTGTAAAAACACATATTTTTAGGATTATATAGGTTACTTATATGGATTATATAGGTTACCTATGTTAGAAATGTCAGAGGAGTGAAAACAAAAAGAGCAAATGCAAAATTAACAAATAAAAAAGACAATAACATAGAGGGTAAAAATTATTAACTCCCTAAATTTTTTTCATGAAATAGAAAAAATAAAAACTAATGTTTAGTACGTTTCTACTCTTTTCAATTGGCATGTATATAAAAACACATTTTCTCATATATGAAATTACTCAAATTCTATCAATTTTAGATTTATAACTATGATAGATATATCAAGACAATTATAAAAATCAACATATTCAAGTTCTATAAATAGGTTACAACCATTTCAAAATGAAAAAAATAAATATTTTTTTAGATAATGTGAACTTTTATGTACCTAATACAAAATCGAGATTTTTGAAAATTCAAATGGCCATAACATGGGTAATTTTCGGTGTAAAATATAATTTGATACAACACTACTATTTCAAAAAATTCTATCTATCTGAATAATGGATGAAAAAATGAGTTTTCGTTTAAAAAATAATTTGATTTATTGCGCATGTCCAAATATATATTTGATCAAATTTGATAAAATATAGGTAGGTACAATAAATTTGTATTTTTATATCCACTTCTTCATGAAAAAATACTGTTAAAGTTAATAAATAACTTGAGAACATAATAACTTTTTGTTTTCAATCTTTTTGCATTCCATCTTTTTTTAATTCGATATTTTTGCTTTCTGTTTTTTGTTTTTATTCTTTTGATGTAATACAAAATTTTTTATTATTTACTTCAATTTATAACATGTCATAATTACATAAATTTTCGATTATTTTCTAAAGGGGAACATCAATAAACGATATGGATTATGTTATATATAGTCTATACATCTGTAATTACTGAATTTACTGTTAAAGGATGAGAAATGTTAAATAATTGTACAATAGTCTCTATAGTAAAATAGTGGTTATTATTACTACATTTTTTACTATAATATAGAAATATTGGCATAATATTGCTGCATCTTAAAATTATTTACAATATATGACTTATTATAATCTATTCTAATTATACGATAATTTAATATAAAAATGCATGTGCGATTTCGACGAACTTCTGGCATATTGTTTCTATAGTATCTATAGATCTATATTTATTATTAATCATAAAATATATCAAAAATATTTTAATTATTTTAAAAATGTCACATGTAAAGTAGTTATACGACCTATACGTCTATAGTTTTATCTTATTATATCAAAATAATACGCGCACCCAATTTTCAACATTTTTGTTCATCCTACGCTCACATTGTCTTTTTATTTTAATCTCTGACGCACATTATTGTATTGTTTTTGATTTTGATCTGTTTAAACGTATGTAGATCCTTGGTTAATCTTCTATAATATACATATACAATAGCTATGTGAACGATATTGGCCCCTGGTAAATGTTTAGTCTTTGTTTTTTTCCATAATTTTAATAACTCGTCATTCAACGTGGTCACAATAAATGGCATTTAAACGTGTATTCAAATAACAAAGTAATACCACCGAACCTTTTTTTTTTACACGGTTTATTATTTTGGATATCTACCTAAATCTTGACAATAATACTTTTTGTTTAGATCCATAATGACGGCCGTACCCACTATTATATTGTTAATCTGTAAACTGTTGTATTTATAATAATATTATACAGGTTTTAATTGTATTCATAAATTCCATAATACCAACTTTATATTTTCAGTATATTAACAATAATATTTATCTCGGACAAATATTCTACATACCTATTCACATATAATTAAATAGTGAGTGCATGAATTAGAAAAATAAAAAATGACCTATTCTTAGATTTTCGAAAAAAAATCGTTTTAACATAGACTTACCTGAAATGTAAATAAAATAAAATTCTGCATTAAGTTCTGAATATTGTATTTATAAACGTAACTAAATAATGCATAGTTATGCGATCAAACTTCGATGTAAACAATTGTCAATTTTAGACTTAATCTATAAAAAACTATAGGTATGTATGATATATTTTTTTACATTTGAAAACTTTACTTATGTTTTTATAATTTTATTAACCTAAAAAAATGTAATCAACTCGGCGTGACAGATATTATAATATTCTGTTAATATACGTGAAATCCAGTCAATTAATTTTATTTTAAATTATTAATTAATACAATGTAATCAAAACAAGGTACATTTATATCATATAATAACAGACATAACAACAACATGTTGTGTAGTGAATTTGTATGAAGTTGTGTTATATTAATACGGAAGGAAAACAATACTCGATCATTTAATATTTGATTTAATGCAATGGTAATAATAACATTCACTAAAACACTGTTTATCTTGAATGTCCATCATCAGCTTTGATCCCTTTATATATATATATGTTTTGATGTATTTTGGTGTTTACATTATTATATGACCCTTACTTAGACGTATGAATTATTGTTTTACCAAACTTAATTTTAATTTCACTATTATATTATATTATATAGTTTTGTATAAATGTATTGTCTATAATACATACATAGGTCCAAAAATGATCTAACCAAGCGACTCGAATCTTAATATAAAATACAACATTTATTTCGGATTAAAATTATTCGGTGCAACTGTTTTGAACAAATATAAGAACGTTTTGCAAGTAATTTTCAAACCGTTATTATGGACTCTGTGGGTGAGCTAACTCCCACACGATCAGGACCTGCAGTATGTTCAACTTAAGTTTTACCAAAGTTTGTGCATAACGTCTCGTGTGCAATGGCATTATAGGTAAACGAGCACATTAATATGAGTTACCGGTTGCCAAAGATCGACGAGTGCCGACAATTATAATAATAATAGGCGGATACGTGAGTGCAACGGAGGCGCCCATTAAAAATACGACCCTGTTCGCCGGCGAACAGACGTAAAAACCAGTCGATAATTTATAGGGCCGCCACGGTGCGGTGTTTGTCGGGCGTTTTGCTGATTACCGGGCCCGCGCCATCGTCCCGGGGAGAAAAAGAAAATAGCTTTACGGCATATATAAATATATACAACATACGCACATCCACGCCAGTTTATCGTTTCCTCCACAGTTTTTCTTTTCCCCTCGTCTCTAACCGTGGTTAATTTGCAGAAGAGGAAAAATATAAAGAATTTATATATATTTTTTCACCATACCCATCGTGTGCGTGCGTGTGTATGTGTGTCTGTATGCGTGTGTGTGTGTGTGTGTGTGTGGGTGTGTGATGTTTTATTCGTACTTGTGCCCGTGTCGTTTTTATTGCTCGGCTTTTAATCCGGCCGCCAATTTTGGAATGGGGTCGCTGCTATATAATATACGCTCTCCGCCACCACCGAAATATCCGAATAATCATAATAATAATAATAATAATAATAATAATAATAGTAATATAAAAACGGTCGTCATTTTTATACTGTATAATATTTATTATTAATGTTACCGTGTCATCGTCAGCGCTGCTCGCAAACTGAGTGTTGTGGAAGAGGACAGTGCAACAGTGAGAGAGAAGAGAGTGCTATGGTTTTACGACCCGAGTAAAACAAACGGGGGCACCCGTGCAATTGTTCAAAAACCCGACTCCGGCGAGTAATAATATTATTATCGCGTATACAATGACTGTTTGGGGTGGGCGCGTGTTGCCTCGTGGACTAATCGCCGCCTTCGTCTGTTTTGATCAATGATTGTTGTTTTAGAATAATATAAAAGACGCATCACAAACACGCCACCGACCGTACGTACCCCCGACCACCATTGTTGTGTTATATCCCATAAAACACACAGAACCGTCTCATCGAAATCACCTCTGTCGTTTCCACTCGTTACGGAAAACCACCCGCGATTTGACCGGATTTCCTTGGCTTTT
Source organism: Pemphigus obesinymphae (assembly GCA_025469235.1). Taxonomy (NCBI): domain Eukaryota; kingdom Metazoa; phylum Arthropoda; class Insecta; order Hemiptera; family Aphididae; genus Pemphigus; species Pemphigus obesinymphae. Next base: position 11,931 of record JAIPRL010008622.1, on the reverse strand, counting down.
CTGCGGTAAACTTACGCGACAAAACGAACGAATAGGAGAATATTAATAAATATTAAATGTGCGCGGAAGAAAAATACGATTCTCGGCGCACTATATATAGACGATCGATTTACAATAAGATTAGCCATGTTTACGATATTCCTCGTAAAATCTGACCAATTCTTATTTTTGATCTGTAATGTCAGTCGCGCAATAATTGCAGAACGATTTCGTCTTAACCGCGCTCACATATGCAACTAACCTATCGTGTAGTCACACTAGGCGCGCGCACGTGAAAGATACTACAATTTTTCAGTCGCATCGTGGATTTTGTCGGGATAGCTGCAGTGTGTGCTTTCGAGTTAAGAAAAAGGAAGAAAATAAGAAAGAAGAAGAGATGTTGGGTAAACAAATAAAAAATACACGAATTTGCTCAGATGTGGATGCACCATAATACAAAATAATAATGAAAAACGGGGGGGGGGGGGAGAAACATTTTATTAAACGATATTATACATTTTTAAATAGCAAATGTGTAAATCATTTTAATATTTCAATAATAATAATTGTTATAACTTACTTTGCTGCATTTGATTTTCTATGAAAATGGACATTGTTCCTTTCGCATCAAAAGCGCTAGCCTCACTAAATAATTCTAGTCGTAAAACTAAACTGTTTAGTCACAAATGAGATGATTTCTGTTCAAACATGTGCGTTACAAAATATAATGATAGGTATTTGCGCAATCGAACAGTTTGTGTTTAGTTGCATTAATTTGGTCAAACTGATCAGTTGCATGTGAACGCATTATCATAATATATCACTGTGGCAGTCACTAGTGCAATCAAACTATTGTTGCGCAACTGAAAATTGTATGTCAGCGACTAGTCTAAAGGTCCGCAAAACCCGAAGTGGTAGCGGCAGCGAAAATGAATGTCCGTATGTTTTAATACGAGTGAACTCATTATCACGAAATTAATACGAACTGTATTACGAAAATATTACCGCAAGATTGAGCGCGATATTTTTGTTACACTATATTTTTCGCTCACCGCAGCGGTAATCAGTTGTGAATTGCCAACTCATGTACAGGTTATATCGACAATTTATTATTAACACAATATTATTATCTATAGAAAGGTTATCATTAAAATTATCTTTACATCGACGTATGATGTACTTTGACTATTTTTTTTCAACCACATACTCACAATCACAATTCAAACCATAATATCTTGCAGTTGAATTTTCGAATTTTTTTTATAGTGTTCGAATGTTTGGTGTTCATGAACTTAAAAATATTCGTACTAATAATAACTAATATACGTGTACACGTGCATGGGTGTCACGATGTTGACTAAGCTCGGCGAAATATTTCGTTTCGGTTAGATAGATCAAACGGTATAATAGCGATTTGATACTGCCGAATTTGCCGCCACCGCTACCGCTTTGGTTTGAACAGAACTTAAATATGTAAAGAAACTCAGTGTGTCGATATATTTTCATATATTATGGCGTTACGTCAATGTGACAAATGTTTCTCATGTCCAGAAAATGTCTACCAACTTTATTAACGTCTTATAGTGTATACAATGTTTAGAATAATTATATTGTCTCGAAATTGAATTTTAATTTTTTTTTATATATTTTTAAAAATTGCAATGAAGATCTTTTAAAAAATGTCTATATAATATTACGTATGGATCTATAAATGTGATCCGTAATCTTTCTGATATCTGCAGATTTTTTTGTAAGATATATATACCAGTAAATTCAACGTATAAATGGAAAAATGAACACATTACGAACTGTACAATATTATATCCACATTATATATATTATTATGCACGATAATTTGATGAGAAACGTTACATTCGCACGTATTGTTCTCCGACGATGCGGTTAGGATATGTTGTTTTTATAACGCTTTCCCCGACCAGACAATACACTCCCTGACAGTAAATCACTTATAGCCTATATTTTCTCGCCACTTCCACCGTGAGACAAACACGAAGAATTCGCACCACAAATCTTCCCCGGCCACGAAGTAAGTAGGCGTGTTGGACGCCTTATACGAGAGTCACGTAAATCAAACACCCTGGCGGTTTACCAACCGTCTTGTTTAGATGCTATCGTATATACACTATACATATAGTATCCAAATTCTCACTTGTAACTGTACCCTGCAGTGCATAATTTCCCCTCTCGTTAGTATTTATCGAATGTGTATAATATATAACACGAGAAAATATAATATATGTTTTAAATTATTACTCCCGTTCTTGGTACGAAAACGAAAAGTACAATATAGCTAATATGTGACATGGATAAATTGTTTATTTTATTATTATTATTTTATTTTTTTTGAATGTGTATTGGCAAAATATTAATATCTATTATCGTTGTACAAAACACGATCCATTTAAAATGATTATACTCGGAGTAATTGTGTACTGAGATTCGTATTTATACAAACAACTGGCCATTATAAATACATTCGAGATTTAGTTGAAACTGAAAAGTCAAGTTAACTTCAACACGTTTATTAATGAATTAATTTTTTTGTGTACTTAACTTCTAACTAAATAAGTTATTTTTGTAATGCAATTAACGATATATGTAGTTAAAATTATATTATGTACCTATATATAAATAAATTTTAATTTTCATAATCTTATAGATACTGTAATTCATTTAAGTAATAGATTCATAACAGTAACTGCAGCAAAATATTAGGAGGATATTGAAAATAAAATCCAATAATTCAATTTTTCGAGTACTTACTTCATTTTCCGTTCTTATTTTTTTCCATAAAAAATTTTTATTAGAATATTTTGTTTATATGTGTATACTGATATATTAACTTTAACTTAAAGCAGTTAAAAAAAAATTTTAGTTAACTTTTAAATGATTTAAATTTTAAATTTAAATAAATTGGTTAACTTGTCAAGACTTCGTTCCAGCATGTACGAGTATATTATTAATATACCTACTATATTATAATATATACACGGCAATTTATTTTTCATCACATTTTATCAAATTTATCACATTTTTATCATAAGTTGACCATATTTCGGGAAGTATCAATAAGTTTTATAAAAAAATTTTATTCCCCTCTCTTATTTGTTAAAACTATATCAACTTTTAATTTTCAAATGGCCAACCTATGATTTAAGTTATGAATTATTTAAGAATATATTTCTATGATCATTTTCACTTTTAAAGCGGTGGAATAGGTAAGTATAGGTACTATAGTAATAGCTTGTAATATATATATATATGTATTCATTAATATGCTGCAAATGTATTTTTATAATTTGTTAATTATTTAAAGATATACATTTGTTATATAATTTTACTAAAATCCAAATTATTAAAACTATATAATAGTAATTTATAAATAATAAAGTATAGGTTTACCAATTTATGAGTTACTATTATATAGGTAGGTTATATTTAAAAATAAATAATTTAACTATTATATTTAGCACTATATATTCTTCCATTGTGCATAGACTATATTAAATTGCAAACAATAACGTTATTAATTACAAATGAAAGTTAAGATTTAATCTACATTGTAGGTTTTTTCATGTGGAATTAATATATTAGGGTTTAGAGAAAATAATATTAAGATTTGAAATTTACCAAAAATGTAGGTTATATGAACAAGTAGGTATCTATATACCTAAAATGTGAGATAATGAGATATTTACAAACGTACTTTTTTTTTATCTTAATTTAATCCTTATGTAGATTATATATTATGTTACTTAATTCTTACGGTTATATTATACAGTTATTTAGACATTAGTATATATCTCTACGATTATATATACCTAGACATTATTTCAGTTTCGTATATTATTATAATATTACTATATTAACAACAGTATATAATGCTGAAAGCATTAAGAATATTATTGTAACGTTGCCAAGCTAAGGGTAGCTGGTTTTTATGGCTTTTTTTTTTTAACCCTGACCAGTAATGGTGAATTAATTGGCAAGCAATTGGTAGGTTTGGACGAAGCTATAGGGATAAAAAATTTTGTTGTATTTTTTTTCTCGTTCACCCTTTCTATATAAGCCCTCGTTTACACAAAACTCCTTTTAATATTCTTTCGGCCTTAATTAACCTTTTCTTTATCGTTTGGAACGAACCAATTATACGAATACAGGATATAAGGGTGCAGAAGGCAGACGAGGAGAAAACAAAAACAGATGAAAGGTTTTTTTTTTTTCTTATATATTATTATTCTTCGTGGAAACCAAAAAGATTATTGGCTTGGATTTGGTTTTTAAGAGTAATTAAAATAGCGTTTAATTAAAACTTTTTAAAAGCTTAAATAAGGACCATGTCCTGGCCGAATAGATTTGCCGGAGCTTGCGGCCCTTCTACACCCGTTTTAATGTGTCAATTTTGGTAGATAATTTACGATTTGGACATCTGTTCCCGTGTAAACAATAGATACTTCTCCATTAGCGCGTAACACGTAATACGAAACCTCAACGGAAATAACGACTAGGGTGGTTATAAAATAGGTGTGGTACTTAAACCATTGGCCGAGTTTTTTTTTTTTGGCGGCAAACGGGCCCGGGAAAACCCTCCCCCCTGGCAAAAGCCTCTCGGCATGACGTCTCTGGAGTAATCTGTTACTGTGCGTGTGACGGTGAGTAGGTTTAATGAATAGAATTTACGCGTACACACAACATTACTATTTTTTTTTTTTTTAAGAATGGCTTTTTGCCCCCGGGGGCTCTTGAATACATTACCGGGTAAAATATAATCTGTAGTATACGGCTGCTAACACCCGGAGGACTTGTAAAGAGCTATTTTGTCGGGGATCCCTTTATCTCAAACGAACAGTCAACATTAAAATGAATTATGATTATTTATTCTTTTTTTATTTTGAATTTTCAAAATGCCGTTTCGACCCCCTGTGGAAAAAAAAATAAAAACATGGCGCGAAGTTCGAACGTGTGCAAAACCTTTTTTTAACAAAGTCGAAGTAGTGTTAATTTATACATCACGTGTAACCAACCGAAATTCGGCTGTTTGAATGGCTATACAGTTGTATTTTTTGGGGAATTGAAGAAAAAAATATAATCTACTATATATAGTATATATAGTGTATACTTTTATTTCCAGGTCTGTTGACAATGACAAAATTTCGCAAAAAGATAAGCCACCTTCTTTACCCTGGAGATTTTTTTTTCTACATCCCTCAACCGTTTCATATTATATATATATATATATACATACACGAGCTTTTGCTCCGGAAAAACGATCAGAATCCAGTGTGCTCACGACGCCATTACAATGATAGTTCCACCCCTTCTTAACCTTATAATACAAGTTCTTCTTTATATATATATATATATTATATAGTGACTGCTGTATAATATTGGAGAGCTTGAAAAAAGGTCTCTGGGACAATCAAATCTCTGGCATAGCGGGGCTTTTCGCGTCGCCAACACCGGACACGCGACGAATACAAATAAGCCCTTTAAGAATGAATGAAGGATACGAGAAAGGCACCTTTTGAATGCGGACGTGGTCGAAATGCCGTAATACATGGAAATGTCAAAGAAGACTTCTCTCTTTCGTCCCGAATGTAATTATCCGAGAGTCGGCGTTATTTTTCACCGGAATAAACGTATTTGTGGTTTTTACGGTGACTAAATTCTTGCATTAGGGGTCAAGAAAAAGCCATTTACTATCTATTATTTTTTTTTCAGCATAAAGAATCGCATTTGAATCTTAAATCACAAATGGTCTCTTTTTATTTATTTATTTATTTATTTATTGTGATTAAAAATGTATATATGGTACCTACTCATATTGCTATAGGTATGTATGTATATATTATATCCTACGTATCCGAATAATCAATTCATTAAGTGCTAAGCGACATTTCTCTGTTTTCCGCAAATGAGAATATTTTGTTGTTGAGAATAATGACATATTCCAGACATGATAAACTTGAAAATAAAAACAATATTCATTTTATATAAATAAATATAGATAGGTATATATAAAAAAATTAATTATAGGTAAAAACAATATTCATTTTATATAAATAAATATAGATAGGTATATATTTAAATATTAATATTTTATTTTATTTTTAAATATAATTTTTAAACATAGAAAGTGCACAATATCATATAACTTAAAAAAATTAAAAATACTAAACCAATTAAAATTTTTTATATAAAAAACATTTCATTAAAAAAACGTTTGCAATTAAATTAAATACGGGCCTTGGTACGTTTTACCCAAGCAAGCATATATCACATTTTGGAATAAATGATGGCTCGCATATAGTACGTTTTGACTTAAAATAGTTTTGTGAGAAAAATATTACGTTTTAGAAAAAATTGTTAATTTAAAATCATTTTTTTTTTTTAGCTCAAATATTAATATTATTATTATTTTGAGACGCATTGTCTACGCATGTAAAATCAATCTTACCACGATTCAGATTGTGACATCACAATTAAACTTTATTAGAAAAGTAAACAATTATAGAATTGAAATACTAATTTCTATAATTAAGCATTTTATGTTGTTAATATTAAAATTAAATTAATTAAATTTCGTATAATTTAAAAAAAAATCTATTTTAGAATTAGCGATTTATCGAATTTTTGAAACGATATAGCGTAGATTAAATTAAAACACATGCAGTCTAAAAACGAGATAAATAACACGTTTTAGTATAAAACTTTACCTCTCCTCTATAGTTGGTGATTTATCACCCTGTGTGTACATATCACGTCGGTATAAAATAATATAATAATAAATTTCGATTAATTGGCGATAAATTTTCAATTCCCAAAACTCGGGCATATGTGATTTGCTGCATAATATATATATATCACTATATCAGCTAGGAGACCTAACGGGTCAAAACGGTGTATGCACAATGATAATTGAAAAACTAATGCGCTTTTTGATTTGGATAAATTGAACAACAATAATAAAACAAATGGAAAAAAATGAAAAAAAAAAAAATACTCTCAGGGGTGGTGGATATTTGCATTGTCGAAATTGATTCGTATTTGACACGCGACCGATAAACATCTGATGTGTGTTTATATATTTTATTGTAGAGGGCGACCCTCTGCGATAACTGAACCACTGCACACTCCTACTATTCTATAGCTGTTATTATCTCTAACGGACCGATATCATTTTGTCGTTATTGATTTTAGTTGGGTTTTTTTTTTTTGTCCAAAATTGAAAAAAAAAAAATTACGAAAAGGCAAACATCCAAGAGCCGGCCATGACAGGCTAAATGAAAAAAAGGTCACCGATGTGTCAACATACGAGCGTCAGACGTGTAAATAAGTTTCAGTAGGTTTTTATTTTATTTTTTAAACGTTGACATAGAAGGGCGCAACCATGGTAATATATTGGTTGACGGCGATTTTCGAGGGTTGCCACGTAAAAAACAACCCTAATTGACTAGATTTACCGGTGGCGGCCATTCTGCTCGCTGATAAACCGCGGTCGTGTTCACGTGTCATACACATTTTGAAATATGATTTTCAATTTTACGATTTTATTTTATTTATTTAACAATAATTCCAATACAACGTTACCTATATTATACATAATAATAGTAGGATACGTTTACACGTGAAGCATTTCTATAGGCACCTTTTGTATATAAATTAAAATGCTAATTTATATTAATATATTTATATTTTATTATTTTATGTCGTATATTTATACATTTCATAATAATAAGATAGGTATGTTAAAAGCATCATCGTAATAAAATTTTGAGGAAAAATATAATATAGACTAAAACTTTATTATGATGGTGTATTCCAGTATGTAAATGTAATCATTTTATAGTATATATACCCAACACAGAATATTTTAAAAAAGTAGAGACATTTTTATCAATACATTGAATATCAGAAATATTGTAATTGTGTGCTTAAATTACATACAAACAGCCGTTTCACTTTCCTTCAAAAAAACAGTCTATTCCATTCTCATCTATTGATTATATAGGTTTTTCAATTGTCCATTATGTTAGGTAGGTATCTATAGTATACTATAAGTATTATTGATCGAATGAAAAAGAAGAAATAAAGACAATAAATAAATAAAAACACAATTAATTATTGTTTATAATTGTTATATTTTTATTTTTCCTTAAAAGTTCATCATAAATCTAATATACTTACTTAAAAATTTAATATTGATAAGTAATAAATATACCCAAGTTCTAAAATAATATCAAATTTTATTTACTTTTTTTTTAATTGTCATATTATATTGGTTATATTTTGTTTTTGTTACAGTATTGATGTAAACAGCTAATAAGTATAGTGTACCTGTATTACCTATTATTTTATTTTTATATTAAATAAATAAATAAATATATTTTTTTGGAGGAGAATAGAATCTGATTTTTGGAGGAAAATGGTCCCACCCCTATAAACATACTCGCTAATACTCTGTTTCTAAACGTATTTTTTATAGCTATTATTGTTACATTAAAACAATAAACTAAATCCATACAACTTTTTGATTTTATAAATTATTGTTAAAAATGTATAACTTTTTACAAATAATAAAATGTAATCATAGATATAAAGTAGTGAATAACGATAGCGGTGGATTTAATATTAATCCTGATATTAATAACGAATACAAATAATTGTAAATATTGATATTGGTAACCACGACAACAAATCGATTGGACAGACGGATGGACATGATTGGGATATAAGGTATCTAAACTTATGTATATAAACCTAAACCTCAAATAATCTAATAACTAATGGAAGTAATAATATTTTTTTAAATTATATTTTCCTATAAGCATTGCAGAACATGTGTTCTTAATATATTGTTACTTACATACCTATAAATACATCACAAAGATGACTACAATAAAGTATATAGTAGTAACTATAGTAGCTTGAAAATATTTACGAATCACATGGATTATTTAAAATAAAATTACTTTTTGAATTTTTTTGTTATTGTAAATTTCATTTTATTAATCAAAACCTTTACGGATATATAATTATTATAATTTAATTCAAACCAAATACTTATTGCATTTTAAAAAAAGTATATTGTTTTCAAAAGATCATTACCATTTGTTTTGTTTGTTTGTGATAAATTATAGATATTAATATAATTATAAATCACAAACTGTTGTAACTTGTAAGTATCAAAAAATGGTTTTCTTTTATATTGCATTATGTATACGTATATAAAGACATAAAATAACATATTTAAAATTTATTATTTACATATTTACCTACCTATATATTATATTTTATTGATATACATAAATATCTTTTTTGTTTGATTTTTACGATTTTTATTTTAAAATATAATATGTTAATATTATATTATAATAAAAGTTAGATTTATCATATGGTACATTATGCAAATAATATTATGTGTTAATTAAAAAATACTATATTTTTGTATTATTGTTGTCTATATATAACAATCTGATATGAAATATTTTTCCAGTTATATAAATATCTCTTGGCGTGGTTAACAAACAAACGTTCGCTATCAGCTCAATAATTTCTACCGATCTATCACATAGCCTGGAAACCGTGTTTAATACAGCGCTTATCTGAGTTCTGGCAGCTTCCAAATGGCAAACATTATCAATTTTTACACCAGATTTGTGATGGCGTCGTTGTATAAACAATATACGAGCGTGGGAGAAAGAGCGAGTGTGAGATGGCGAGTGGAAAGGGGAAAAATCTATCGCAAAAGTGTGGGGAGTGGTGATGAGGCTCCTAAAAGAGACACAACAGTATACCTAATTATTTAGACATCAACTCCATGACCGAATAAAGGGTTCACTTATCTCCCCTCACATATAACACAGCCAGTTTTTGGCGTTTACATTTTGGCCAAAGTGCGATTTAATAGGATCTCGTCAGCCGGATTTAGCCGAGAACCGACGCGTCATAAACGGAGAATTAAAAGAAGATAACCATTTGCATAATATCGGCACGCGTGGGACTGAAGGGAAGCCGAGAAAAATGTTTGCCTACATTACACAAACGAACCGTGGAAAAAATGTACAACAACCTGGTATTCGGAAAACCTTTCTAACGTTTAAAAACTCGGTTTATTAAAAAATGATATTAATGGAATAATAATTGGCACGTTACCGAATTGTTACTGCAGATAATATTATATTGTATGTACAGTGGCATCGTTAGATGTTTTTTTGCTTCAATAAACTTACAATGATTGATTAATTATACAAATAATAGCCCGAAAAATTAAATTTAATAACGGTTTAGTATTGGAAATAAAGAAAAATGTTATTATATCTCATTAAAAAAGAATTTATTTAAACATTATTCTGATGCAGAAAATTTTAAATAATAATTATCGCTTATTTAAACTTTCGAATTTATTATATATCAATAAAGAAATTAATCTTTCAGTATTATTGATACATTAAAGAAGTATTATCTACTAGGTATTGTGTTTGAAAAAAGCAACGTTCAGAAACGCACGTTAATGCGTCCACGTTCATATATTGTGAACATGCAAACGTCACTCGTTTCACGGGGTAGTCATTTAAGTTTTTCATAAGAGTGTGCAAAAATTGATAGAGGTCAATTTTTAGCCGTACAATAATTGTTAAAAATAAAACTTCACTACTATATTTATTTATATTTTTATTAGAGTAGGTATACCTATGTAAACATTATGACTAAAGACTGGATTTAATTATAGATATACCTATTGCAAATTTTTTTTGTCATCAAATAGGTAAATCATATCTAATCAAATATGTAGGTACCTATATGAATTGGATTAATTATAGACTACAATCTTCCTTTTATTTAATTTTATATAAGAATTTATTGCAATTTTTGTATACTTCACGTAATAAATGTACAAGTTAATATTTCTTACCTAATTTTACAACAGAAAAATAACAACTATGATGTGCATTTTCATTGCAATTTTGATATGTTATCATTTAAATTTTGACATGTTTTTCGTGCAATTAAATCCGTTATTTATGATTCTCAATATCCTAAAACTAAAAAACTGCCCATATTATAATCATATAGTTATCCATAGACTATAAATGCAGGTAGTGACTCTCGAAAGTTAAAAAAATGTATTCACTGTACTTGCAAATTGCAATGCATTTATATTGTATTGTGTCTATATAGATACTGCACGAATGTTTTACTTTTATGAATATACTTAAAAGAGCCAACGATATTTAATAATAATAATTTTTAAAACACTTGTTGTTTAGTATATTTATGGAAAAAATTTTATTGAACTGTAATGTAACTGAATACGGAAGTTTTGGAAACTATATTTTATTATTAAAGTGCAAGATAATATGATAAATTTAAAATAGTTTAATTTAACAACATTAACTAATGTGTTGCTAGTATCAATAGAAATATACTTTTCCAAACACTATATTTTTTTTTTCGTTTGTTACGTAGTTTAAAGCACTAATTTCAAAACTTTAATTAGAAAAAGTCGGTCATGTTTTATTTTTATGTTATAGTGATTTGAAATTTGTGATTTTTTTCTGAACACATGTATTTTAACGTTATTCAATGAATAATACATATATTATTATAAATATTCAATAAAACTCACCATTTGTAAATGGTAAATGATATTTGATAACGCATTATTGTATATTATTATAATGGTATTAGATAGTATTATAAAATTGATAACTAGATTATAGATATATTATATATTATAGAGGTATTATAGATTTAAAAACATACTGATTTAATTCAAACTATAAGGTTAATTATATACTTAATTACCACGGACTAAGATACTATGGACCGGTATCGCTTAGATGGAGGGTGTAGAGGGGAACGGGTCGCAAAAGTTTCATAAATGGAAATCTGGCATAGCTAACGCTCTATAACGGTTTAATTTAGAGT
>JAIPRL010008621.1:0-19825 GCA_025469235.1 Pemphigus obesinymphae | reverse complement strand
ATAGCATAGTTTAAGCATTCCTCTTTTAAAATGAATTTTCCTTTTAAATGAATAATCGAGGAAGTTGTAAATGTACACCGAAATGAAGTTTATCGGTGTCGCATCGATTTCGCCATCCCTTTAGGCTTTAGCCATTCACGGATAATGATTATTCATTACCTATATGTGATACGCCAATATGATTTAATAAGATCAACTATTCAACATTTTATATCATTTTTTTTATCTAAAACTTTTAATTTATTAAAACGAAACATTTATTTTCGTAATTTCACCATTTTTCCAAAAAAAATTATAATTTTTAAAAATGTTAAATAAAAATTAAAACAATCACTACGTCCCTTGCGTTCCCTGATAAATAAATAAGGGGTGCGCTGTTTAACGTGAAAAAAATGAAGAGTAGCTCCGTCCCCCTGCGTCCCTCCCCAAATCCACCACTGGAAATATTTATAAATAACTAGATTTTCATTTTTCTTGAAAATTCATAAAAATTGTACAGAACCCCTTAAAAATCAGGGGTCACAGACCCGAATTTTAAGGTGTTCTATATTGGCAATTTTAAGGACATATTTAGAAAGATGAAAATCTTACTATTAATAAATGTTTAAATATATTTTAGACGTAATTAAAAATTAGTGCTATATCAGTAACAAATTTTTATTGTGATAAATAATTTGTGACGACTGTTCTGAATTTGTATAGTTGAGGGCACCATACACACACCAATTTTACATTTCTGACACCTTATTTTGGTTCTTTATAAAATATATAATATATACAATTTTTAAGTGCGTAATATATGATATATAATATATATATATATTTACAATTTTCATCTTACTCGATTCATCAGATATATAATTTTATAATAATTCACATAATTTTGACAAAATTTCTTATTGGTTTGCCCTTTTGGTGTTCAATGGTAGAATTTTCTTTTGTGTCCAACTCCTCCGTTTGTTTTGTTGACATCACTTGGTCGATATTTTTACTAACCTCGGGGATGTTGTGTGCTCACATAGTTACTCAGTTACTCTATAATTTGTTTTATACAGAGTTTTTTATATATTGTATGTAACTAAATTGAACTTGTTATAAAAACTTTTTTTTTAATATTATTAAAAAAAAAAACGTCTTGTTGCACACACACTACTCACTACTTTATGACTTTTCATTTTTTTTTTATTACATAATTAATATTGTTATATAATCACTCTAAATGTGTGGACAATTATCACATTGTATGGTGATATTAAAATTCACTACAAATTATTAAAAATGAAACAAAACGTTTCTAAAAAATTGAGTGATTTTAGCATTCGATGACTTCTATACAAATTTATAAATATCGTAAAATAATCAAAATTTTACATGAGTGTCTTTCGATAAAATCGATTATAGATATTAGAAACCGAATTATATTAAGTCTCTTTTATTCAATCGAGTTAAGTTAAGACTTTGTATTTACCGGAATTTTTTATTTTTAAAAGCTTTTAATAATTAGCTCGACTAAAAATTGAAAATCACCTATGTAAAAATTTTGATCATCTTATATTATAATCTTTAATGTATTTTATACAGATTGTACGCTAAAATAATTTAGTTTTCTAGAAATGTGCATCTTCCGAAAAAAAAATACGGAGGTGTAATGTCTTCTTAATGGCTGAAAAAACAGTAAAAAAAAAACAGTCTACAGACGCGATGTAGCTATTTTAAAAACTTTTTTTTTAATTAGTTTTTATTTTAACTTTTTCTTATTTAAAATTGTCTAAAAAGTGTTCCGATTTCTGGAAAAATATCAAAGCATAAACCCTAATTAATCTAATCTTTCAGATTATGGATATTTTGAACTATTATGCATTCAATTTGAGCTTAGGCTGTTTTTAACTTTACCGGATCATCCGATTTTTAAAAATGTAGTGAGCGAGTAACTACATCCAATCTCTGATTGCGGCTAAAAACACATTTACTTTGTCCTGTTACCTACCTGATATAGTTTTTCATAGAAAATCGGGGGATATTTTTGTATTAAATAATTTGAGTGAACGAGTGACTCGATCTGGCTTATAGGTGCAATAATCTATTTGGACGTTGGATTTGGATTGTTAAAAGGAGTGGCTACAAAGTAAAAAAGCTTCTATTATTTTTTTATTCGAAAGAAAATTTTGAGTTTTGCAATTGCATAGTTTTTTAAATTTCATGTTTTTTAAAACTTTATGACAAGTTTTAAAATTAAATAAGTAGGTACCTATAGTTAAATATGTGATACAAATATATTATGTTTAACAATAAATTAACAAAACAATTTCCAATTTAAGTTCCAGCTACGAAATATAATATATACCTAAAATAAAACCTTTAATATATTATAACCTGTATAAGTGTATAGGTATATTATAGTTTATAACTAAAATTCGCAATTTCACAAATTAAATCCACATATTATTAAAAATGTATACCTATGTGGCTAAGTTTATACTAAAAAAATATTATTTGACGTTTGTTACTAAATAAAAAAAAAAAATTCACAAAATAAATGATTAAAATAATAATTATACCATCAATTTCAAGACAGAATATAAATTTCTGTATAATATATTGGTTTTTTTTTTATTTAAAATTTTTTTAGGAAATCCTAATATTTAAAAATATTGTAGTACAACACTTCAAATTTTTTTAACTAATCAATTTAACAATATTATTTTGAATTATTATTGAAATATATAGTAAAAGTAATAACAAACTTAATGCGATCAAAAGGGCGAACAGTATAACGTCTAATTGATGGTATTGGTACCAAGATAGATTAATTGCTGCTGATCTCATGTGTTTAGTTCCATTATGTTTGATTACGTACTCTGTCCAGTAAGTAACTAACGCTTTTGGAGATATTGGTCGATCTTTAAATCGTTGATACAATTCTTCAATATTTTTGCGGTACCTATACAATAATATATATATATATAATATATAAGTTAATGAAAATGTAAATACAAATAATCATTTTTATTCGTTACAAATATTATTTTTATTTTACAATACAAGGTATGAAATACTTTGATTTGATATTAAATATTAATTTATAGGTATTAAATTATAAAATATTATATATAAAAAATAAATATATATAAATCAAAATATTAAATTTAATATTTTGAATTATATATAATAAATATAAATAATAATTACGAATATTCAATACTACATAAAAGTAATATGTAGTAACAACAGTATCGTATATAAAATGTCAAAATATTATATTGCCTATTTAAAATGCCTCAATAAAAATCCACTTTCAATCCATAGTAAGGTTTCTGTTGAGTTTTATTCGTATTCTTATGACTTAAAACTAATGTGTAGAAAAAAGTAACTACGTGACTAATATAGGTCGGTACATAATTAATTTTAGGTACGTATTTCAATAAATTCTAATTAAATACTTTAAACAAAAGACAGTTTATTCTTTTAGGTGATTTTCAAAACATAAATGTTTATGATAGGTACCTATTTCATTATTTACCTACTTATATAATATTATATTATATTGAGAAAAATGTTAATGTCAAAAACGTACTTTTTGTTGTTGATTATTTCTCTAACTGCTGCTAAAACAGATTGTTTATTCAGTGTTCTATAGTCTAGACTTAAGCCCAATTCCAAATTAACAGCGTTTGCTATGTTTCTGTATTGATCACTAAATAATGGTATTCCAAGTATAGGCACTTGATTAATGATGGCTTCGTTTATACCAGATAATCCACCATGGTAAACAAATAACTTTATATTTGGATGGGCTAAAAAATAATAAAAACAATAAACGAATATATAAGATAAATTTTAACAAATTAGAGCGAATAAAATTATTTTTAATTGAAAATGAAAAATCTATTTGGGAAAGAGATATCATGGGCTGATAAAGTATAAATTAAAATATGTGTATTAGTTTTGTCATTTGTCATTCCAAAAATCAAAACGATCCTTCAATCTTTCAACTTAATATTTTTATCACAGCACTTACCCAAATAATGAAATTTACTATATTTGATCCAATATATTCAAACTACTAAGAGTATAAAATATATGTAAAATGAAATATGCATTTATTTGTATTATTTTTTTTTTTTAATACCTAGTATATCTCGTTGGGGAAACCACTTTTTGATCATTACATTATTCGGTTGGTTTTCCATCATGTTTCCATCGTATTTCCAAAGAATCCGCTGGGATAATTCTGCAAATGCTTCTCGTAAGGCATTTTGCATTTTCGCCGGAAATGAATCCATTTTTACAATAGAACCAAATGAGAAATATATAACTCCATTGGGAGAATCGTCAATAAACTGTTGTATATCCTATACAGTTTTCATAGTTAATTTTTTAAGAAACAATATTTTATTAGGTACATTTCACTATTGTTAAAATAACTTCTACAAATAATATATAGAATCTTACTAAGTATTAACCAAAATATTTATAAATAATTAATCGAGTGGTTCAAAACGACACAATTTTGATTAAGATATTTCAATAAATAGTATTTAATGAGTTTATATATGCATCATTTTATTCGGTTTATACATTCCGAGATAGATGCAGTGTCATAAGTGTTCAAACCATAGAAAATCTGTACTGTAATTTATAGTTAATATTGTACAATGTTATATAGGCATTTAGGGAGTTTCTTTATATACATACCTATATAATACATTCTACTTAGTTTAATAAACAAAGGAATTATAAAATACATAACATTTAACGGATTTTTACGGATTCGGTATAAATACATTTATAGTTTAAAAAATAATTATAAATAAAGTTGTCGATACACATTTTCAATCTAAATTACCTCGGCTATTGTACTTAACTATAGATTTATATACTCGTACTAATTTAGTGTATCAATTACTTATAGTATATTATTTTAAGTGTTATTAATAAACAATAAGTTTGATATTTACCTTCGGTAATGGTTTGGGCTCGGTCACATGTATACCTCCGATTTCTATTAGATTTGGTACCCAAGGCCTGGGCAAGTTAAAGCTGAAATGGCTGTTCACAAATACCAACGATATCTGTGTCATCAGCGTGTGCGCGTCTGGCACGCCTTCGCCGAAATAAGTTCTGCCGATTACCGTGGCTTCACGGTCATACCACCAGGCCAGGGCATTCGTAAGTACGTAATCGTAACTATTTAACAGACGGTCCCGAAACGTTTTGGGGTTGGACATCGGCACGTTCAGTGTGGACGTGTAAGAGGTTATCAGAGGATTACCGAATGGGGTGTTCAGCCTTGAGAGAAATATTTACAAGACGAATGAATATAGCACATGTGTATGGAATATATGATATAGACGTAAGTACATAAAATATAGTAAACTGTTCAATAGTGATCGAATGAAATGAGTAATAATATTTTTTATACGAGCATACGATGTCTATCGAATATTTTTGGTGTACGTACGTCGTGAGCATGGCAGACGTAGTAACGGCGATCGTCGGCACTCGAAGTGCGTGGGCTATGTACGAATCACAACCGGAGCCCAACAGTTGTGTGACGAAAAGGTCGTATTTCACGTTGACGGATTCGAGCGCTGCCCAGAACTCCTTGGACTCGTATAGCGCCCTGCATGCATTTTGGTGTGTTTTTATCAGATATTCAACACCATTCGATCCGGCCGTGTTTTTGAATGGCGCGGACGCCAATCGGCGCAAGTAACGTGACGAATCGATCTTAACAACACAACACGACACGTCCATATTGATCGAGGCTGGGCATTAACGAGTTAAAAATTAAAATTAAGTTAAAAAGTTAAGTTAATTTTAATTAAGTTACTTAACTCGTTACTTTTTTTTTTCAGATTAACTTTTAACTTAATAAGTTACTTTTTTATTCAAATTAACGTGTTAACTTCAAGTTAACTTTATACAAAAATATCTAAATTAAGTTAAATTTGCCCGAAGATCAATGCAAATTTTTGAATGAGGATTTTATTTTTTGGTACCTATATGCAATTTCAGTACCACTCACGCACACCCCGCGAAGTTGGCCGTTCACGGATATTGGGCTGAACCCGGTCTTTTTAACTACATGGAGGTTGGTATTTATGTATATCCAGTATAGAAAATATATTTAAGTGATAGGCACTGCTTATTTTATACTACCTTAGGGTGAATCTAACAATATAATGTAGGTATCTTGGCAGTTAGAAGTTATTTTCTGATTTCTTATTTATGCATGGGTTTTAAAATGACGTGTTGTATTAAAATTTTTACATGTATAAACTTTTTCAGGCCGAAGAAGTCCCTAGTAGTTTTTTTGAGCGTAAAGAATAACCATCCTTTTTTATCTTTTTACGATATTATAGGTATATCGACTTTTTTTCCTAATTAGGAAATTTTTACTTTTAACTAAATTATGTTACTTTTTTTTCAAAGTTAACTTTTAACTTTAAAAGTTAATAAAAATATACTAGTAACTTTTAACTTAACTTAACTTATATTATTATGAATTAACTTAACTTAACGAGTTAAAACATTGCCCAGCCTTGATATTGATTATTATTAATGTAAACGCTTTTTAATCATTATAATCGTTTCGTGTACACGGATGGTAAGTTTGTACGCGGTAAATCGTCGACACGATTGCATGGAAAGTACGTGCAAAAAATATATATATCAAATATTTAAAATAAACATTATTAATATCGCGGTTAATTTGTAATATCGAATGATTGTGTACCTGCGTGTAGTTTACGATTTTTCCCGTTCTAATAAATGGCGTTACAACGGTTACATTGTGCCCGGCCGACACGAGTGTCTGCAGTACAGCATCCATTACGTTCCAATGACTCTGGCCGTATATCGGCACGATAGAAAATATTTGTGCTCCGTGAGAAACGGTCCACAGTGTGTACATAGGCATAATATATTTTAGAAAAATATTATTTATACAATTCATTTTTGTTAGTACCGTATCAAAATATTACGTTTATGAGTTAACCGTTATGACGTGTAGGTGTCGTAATACGGTAGGTATTCACGTTCGTCGGTACGAATATGACTATGTGTACTATACCGTGTACGAATATCACTATCAAACCTCTATTTCATTAATTAATATTCGATTTGAATGAACACATTATATAGGTCGAAGGTAGGCGTGTGCTGTGTCTAATTACTCTACCGGGAAATAATCGATAAATCGTTCAGAAATAGGTTATTCGTGTAATAATTTTCTACAAAATCATTGAAATTGCACCTTTAGTATTACTCCATTCCTGACACACGCTCTCTTGTCCGGGTCGTGGTATGGCCCTATCTTTTTTTTTCTTTTTTTTTTTTCGTGAAAGATCTAAAATAATTAGTCATAATAACCAGTAAATTTAGTTATAGTAACTTAGTAACTTTAATTAAAACTAATTAACTATATATATTTTTGGTATTTTTTACTATGAATATAGCCTGTCCCATATAAGCATAGGTTCAACTTTACCGAATTTCCCGTGATATTTGAACAGTATATATTATGAAAATACTAAATATGAAAAAGAAATGTATACTGAATAGATATGGTAAAATACTATGGGATTAATTATACTTTAAATGAAGTCTTTGTATAATTATTTATATTGTTCTTCTAATCATCGGTAAAACTAAAAATTTGATGCATTATTGACCATGCAATGATCGTTTGAACAGTATAAATGAGGATACTAGATATTTAAAAGAAGATGGAAATAAAATAGTTAAATTAAGTAGAAATACCTAGTCGGAATAGATGGAAAAAAATACACTTTGAGTTTAAAGCTGTGGCGTAGCCCAAAGGAGGGGGGCTGAACCCTGACCGAAATTTCAAGGAAATTTTAAAATGCTTTCAGTGTTCTATGAACGTATTACATTATTAATGTGATCATATTATATTAAAATTTCAATTTATATGAAGGTAACTGCAAAATTTAAAAATGTTAGCTTACAGATTATAATTTTTGTACACCTTTACGTGTCGGTTGTATTTTGATAAGACGTGCCTCACGTCTCCTTCACTGTTATCACAGACACACATTTAATGTTATCGTTTCGGTCGGTGGTTTTTGTTTTTTGTACCGTTTTATACGTTGTTGTTGTTGTGTACAGTAATATTGTGTAATTGTGTTTGTTACTCATAATAAATACCTATATTAAGATCAAATGAAATGTCTGATACCTACTAACTGTCCAACGAATACGTTTTAAAAACAATTACTAGGTGGGTACCTAATAATGAAATTTACTTTTATATAAATTAGGTTTAAATATATAAAATTAATGGTTTAATTATTATTATTATTATTATTATGAGAAATTAGTCTAGAACCGTGTCCATAGTCAGAAAGGAATTAATTTTCAATAACCATTTTATTTTTAATGATATTGTATAAAAATGTGTGTAGATAGATTCTAAATATTGTGTAGTAATTAAAAACACTTTAATAAATGTAATCATTTATTTAAATATTAACTAAAAAATTACAGTGTTACTCTATGGTCCAGCCTTGTGTACACTGAGACACTGAAACAAAATAGGCAGGTAATAACTAATATTTGCTATTTAAATCACTGGTCATCACATTGTAATGTAAACACAGTGATAAATAGTCTTACGCATTAAAAAATTATTGAGAAAATTGAAAAATTAACCTTTTAAAGTACCAACCCAGTCATCGCTACTAGAAAGTGAGTACGTGTGTAATGAATAATGATTGAACTAAGTCTTCTGGTCGAAAAGTTGTTTCCCGAAAAAAATCAACATTGTAAAACCAATAGGTTCCTACGCTCCGCTCAGAATCTAAAACGCATCTTTTTCATTAGGTACTATATGTTTCAACGTATCCCATTTTATCATATGTAATTATACACCTATGTACTTGTAATAAAAATAATAAAGTAATAATAAAGTTTGAAGTTTGAACTTAATTTATAATTAATTAATGCTCATTATGTAAAATATTATTAATAAATTGCTTATCATTTAATTATAGCTATATTGCATAGCATAACTTATTTAATATGTTATTGTACATTTTATTAATAATTTCTTTAATAATCCATTATTTTTTTTAAAACTAAGGGGTTTGATATTTATAATTGTATACAGTATATTGTGTATATACCTGTATATATATATATATATAACATAAGTAAGTAATTATATATTAATAGTAAAGGTTACTAATAATTTAATTAATTACGCAATTCAGTAAGTGAAAAGATGTACAGAAACCGATCCTAAAAATATAGCTACGGTATTGGCATACTAAATTTTTGAAAAATACTAATCAAGCCTCCCCTATATAAAAAGAACGATCAGCCCCTCCCAAAATCAAAATCCTAGCTACGCCACTGGTTTAAAGTAAGATAGGCAGCTAGAATAACAATGATATATGGAATAGTAAATGGAAAAAATGAAAGGGAAAAAAGGTGGGCTCAACGTCTGTTATAACACGAACTTGCGTGAAATTTACCCAAAAATTTCCCGTTCATCACTTTCTAAAAGCCGTATAACTATCTTACCAGTAGCGGCTCTAGCATTTAATTTTTTTTTTTTGCTTATTATGCATATTATACAAGAAATTTACATTTTTTTAGGACTTTGGGGGGCATGGCCCTCTGGGCCCCCCCTAAAGCCGCCACTGTATCTTACATATACATATAACACATAATCCGCATTACCGTCAGCAACCGTGTGTATAAGCAGTGTTACTGTACCTTCAGTAGGCAAGAAAAGAATACTCGGGTTAGTGCGTGCAATACTTTCATAACATCAACTTTCAGGATGAGTCATCCCTACTCCAAAATGCGCCCGCCATGAGAGCTAATTCCATTTAATTAAACACATGTAGTCTTAAAAAAAACATTAAATGATAATTTTATTATTATTTCATCAAACATAAACAGTCAAAAATGTGTGTTTTAGGGGTTTAATTATTTTAGAATTTGAGGGAAGAATCTAAAACAATGTCTTTTAAATATATAATTGGAATCTTAAAAGTATTTTTAAGCAATAAAATACTTTTAAAAAGTATTCAAAACACTGTATTAGACACTTTCAAAAAATAAAATAAATGATTTAAAAATTATTCAGAATACTTAAAAAGAATTCCGAATGGTTGGAATGATAAAATGGTTAATAATGTTGTCCGGTGTGTCGTGTTCACTGTTCATAGAGTATTTTAGAGCGATGTACTCTAGTTCATAGTTGCATCCCAAATTCTTATCAATTATACACTTGCGTCCGCGAAAATCAAATATCCCAAACTGTTATTTACGGTGCATGCTACCGGCGTCCCAAATAAAAATATCAATTAAAATGTATGACTTACTTGCGTCTCTATTCCCTGGTCTGAAATGATCAGCTATTTGACTATGAATATTTTCGTTTTACGATTATTTGATTCACATTTAAAATACATATAATAATAAATATATAACAAACTAATATAACATAACAATTTAGTAGAAAATAAATAATTATATAATAATAAGTTAGTTTCTACTTTTTTTTTAAAAAATCCCATTTTTATTTTCATTAATTGCCCATAATTTCACAGCGAAAATGATCAATGCCTACCTTTTAAATTTATCTCAACTTGTTTCGTTATTTTAATATTACATTTTATAATTTAGTTGTGTTAAATTTTAGGTGTCTAAAAATTTTAATTGTATTATTCTTATTATTTTCCTTTTTCATTATGAAGAATGGACATTTGGCATCCTTGGTGGGTTTATTATTGCTATAAACCACGGTTGTAGATGACTGGTTGCATAACTCTATGAAAAAAATCGCCCTTCTCATTGTTCAGTGATAAGAATGAAGATCTACTAATAAGCGCTCCTTGTGTCATATTTTTTAATCAATACGTCAGTACATAATATTATCATTGATTAAATTATACAAATAATGTCAAATATATTTACTATATTATGTCATATGTATCAGTGATACCTATTACTAGAAAGTAGAGAGACTAGATAATTAAAATTATTATCTAGGCTCTCTAACTAAATACTAACTTTATGGAAATTTATATTGTATGATACCTCGTGTTTTTAAATATCTTATTCATTAAAAAAAAAATAGTAACAGATTTTATAACATGCCCATAGAAAAGATAAATAATACACAATATCAGTCTCAAGTGAAAAAAATAATCAATAATAATAATAATAATAATATTTACAAATATTATTATATTTACACATATTATAACATAATGTTTGTTTATCGGTCATATTACAGGATTCTGAAAAAACAATATTTACACAAAGCAAAACATACATCAGAGCAATATACATAATTCAGATATAGGTATTTTATTATACATAAAAATATTTTGATTTAAATATTGGTTAATTTTGATAACTTTTTTCTTGACTGGTTATTTTCTATTTTACTGATTTATCATGTATGTGTACGTCGCATTATCATAGTAATATAATAAGTGAATAAATCACTCATAACATTAGATTTATAGTCAGCACATGGAAAATTTAAATTAAAATTATTTATTTTAAAAAACTTTTCAAATGTAAACTCCTCAAATCTTCAAATACATTTTGAGAACTTGCATGCACATACTTTTGAACTATGATTTTAATTCATATTAAGGGCTATTTCCTATTCGTTTTTATTATCTTTAGGTACACCAAATACCGATTGATTGCGAGAATCACACTCTTTTACACAACAATTTGGCATTTTGTAAGTTACTGTTGGAACTTTATAATAAAATCATCATAATATTATAATACTATATTATATAATATTTATATTTAAACAGTTCACTATTTCTATAATCAGTAATCTTGACAACTGTTAACTGATAGAGCAGTTTTCCGCTAGGGTGCGCTTTAATCTTGTTCTACAGGTACCTATCACACTACGATGAGGTGGTCCGTCTGTTTAAGCAGTTTAATATGGGACTCAATGGGAGTTGTGCAATCAGTCTTTCTACGACCGTGCTATAAACGCATTTTTATCAAATAATATGCGTTTACTTTTTTTATAGTAGGTATTTGTTCTTATCATGACCGAAATGCATCAAAATTTCTGCGACGCAAATAGACTATCGCTTATCAATTGTTTAAATGTTATCATTAGGATGCAAGTAGTGTACAACCATAGTCCTCCGCCAGTATTTATAATGCCAATTACAGTCACTGTATTGATTTTTATCATGTCTGACTATCATCTTCAGTTTTAATTACGGATATTTTATTACAAATTTGACATTGAAATGTATATGATGACATAAAACCATATCTTTTATCAGTTTTGAGTATCATGTCTTTGAATGAACATGAATATGGTTTATGGTCAATTTTTTGAATTTGTGTAATACAATGTAATATATCAATAATTATTCTACCAATTATATTAGATGCATTTAAAGGTGTTGATTTTTATGATAATTCACTTATGACTAAATGATTCAAACGTATTTTGGGAATCTTCGAAAATTCCACTGTCTTCAATTGTAGTAATTGTAAGTTGGTCATCATTTTAATTCAATGTTAATGAACTATTTTGGTTTGTATCTACTCCACTAGTAACCGACATATGTTGGCTATTGAGACTTTATTGTAAATAGTTATCGATTTATTATTAATTATTTGTAATAATTATCGCTGTATGTGTATTTTTTTGTATTAAACATTATTTAAACGAATATTTGAGTCTCCAAAAAATGAATTTATCATTTACAATATACCTAATATGGTTTGGGTTTTCTGAACTTTGGTAATCGAAATTCGAATAACTATATACTATTATTATATAAGTCGTAATTCTTAGGTACTTTTGTCATTTATTATCAAACTAAAAAATAATTAACTTTAAATTTAAAGAAAATTCTTCAATTAAAACTTAAAAATATACCAAGTTAATGTATACCTATGCCTATATATTGCTGTAGTATAGCTAATATAGAACCAAATTCAACCACCTGCAAGTTATAACAAATTTTATAGGTACTAACGTACTTACGTCAATGCAACTTTGGGCCTTCAACCTAAAACTCAACCAACATCTAGTAACCTTAGTTCAGCAAAAGTTTTTAATCTTCTTAAAAACTATTACTATTTACTACTAGTTATCTCTACAGCCGGGTTTACATTGGTAGAGTATTTGGTATAGTACACTAGCCTACTATTTTTTCTACTCACTCTACTCTACTAGTTTTAGTAGTAACAGTTTACACGAAGCTAGTGATTTGGTAGAAGATAGTACAGTTGATGTATAAACTCGCGCCGTCATTATACGTTATTACGTATAATCGCATTAAAATCATAACACCTATTCATTGCTAGTTTTTACTTTAATACCATTTTTAATCTTTACTTATTAATAATATGGATATCGCACGTCGTCGAAAATTATTAAATAAATGTCTTCGAATGGTTCGACATTTTAGAATTTGTCGATGATAACAATGAAAAAAAAAACGAATTTGGGTTCGAGAGTGGCTAAAAAGAAGAACTGTACATGGAACATCAGAAAATCTTCTTACTGAATTAGCTTTAGAAGATCCAGAAGAGTACAGACTCTGTTTAAGAATGACACCTGAAAATTTTGAACAGTTGTTGAGCTTAGTATTACCGACTATTCAAAATCAGGACACTATTCTTCGAGATTCTATACCAGCACGCATTAAGCTACAGATAACATTGAATTTTTTAGTACTTACCGTACTTTACAACATTTCTTTAGAGTATAAAAACTAGCGTTATCAAAATTTTTACCTGAAGTGTGTGACGCCATTTATCAAGCCTTGAAACAATATATTAAGGTATTTTTCTTTAAAATTATTTCATACATACAATATTGTTTTTTATTATATATTAACAAAATATACAACAATTACAATGCATATATTTAAAATATGTTGATTTAAATGTTAAGACTACTAACAAAAACCAACTTGATTAATAATTTTATCCTTTTAAAGTTTAAATTATTTTATTTTTATGAGCTATAAAATTAAACAAAAAAAAACCCCCGTATGGGGAAAATTAAGAAAATTGAATTTAAATGAATGACCAAGCTTGTGTGATGATACTGTCTCTATTGATTTCCTCTTGGTTGCTTGTATTAGCTGATAATAGACTAGAGTGGGTAGATGTATCTTCATTTGTTGCATCAACTGGTCGACCATAACTATTGTTTCAGTTATGTATCAATAGGCAGTGCGGGATCAGAATCGGACGGTGGTATCCTCCAAAATTGTGAACTTGGACAACTTTTGCAAAAAGATCTACTTCCACTAGGGTATTAGGTTGTAGGTGATAATGCGTTTCCATTGCGACATTATCTGATGAAACCATATAAATGTTACAGAACATTTCTTACTGTACCCTAAAAAGTTTTTAATTATCTCTTAAACAGAGCCAGACGTATTGTAGAAAATGCTTTTGGTATTTTGGTAAGCTGATTTCGAGTTTTCGATAAAAAAATATATTGCAATTTAAGAACGGAAAACAAACTTGTACTAGCTGCATGCGCTCTTCATAACTTCCTACGAAAAACTTCATACTCTACATACCTACCAACTGGGTCTATGGATGAAGAAGATATATCGAGTGGTTTAATTAGCCAAGGTCGCTGTAGAGCGGAAATTACGGAGCTTCAAAATTTGGAAAATAATAGAGAAAGAAGAGCATCAGACTTGGCCAACAAAATACGAGATAATTTAAAAAATTATTTTATAAATTAAGAAGCTGTACCTTGGCAATATAGGCATATTTACTAAAAAATATTTATATGTACGACTATAATTTACAAAAAAATATAGTTAAGTACTAATTTATATAAGTGTTTGATGCAGGTTTGACAATAACTTAAATTTATTTTGCTTGTATATTAATAATTAAACAGTTTATTATTAAAATTTTTTAAATGTTAACAAATGGCTAATGAAAATAAACTAACTATATACTTTAAAAAATGCATAGCTCTATTATACAGACTATGTCTAATTTAACTTTCTATTTTTCTAGACTAGTTTTATCTGCTTAGGTAATTTAATTTTTAATTATATTTTATCATCTGAAAAAATGTATACCCTTCTTACCATTGTAGATAGTAAGTAGTATTTCCAACGGTTTAACATTCATTTATAACTGAATGTATAAAATATCAATTAAAAACCACTGTTTGATTTTAAAAAAGTAAAAAAGTAAAAATAATATTACTTACTCCACTTTCTGTGTTGTCCTGTGTATAACCTCCTGTTTTGATAAATTTGATATTTTTCATAAATTAATCCATCAATTTGAACCATTTTATATTTGGAACATACAGCTCATCAACACCACTACCAGATTTCTGTGTTTTTTTATTTTTAGTAATTCTTGGTTGTAGGTACATCTTAAGTTTTTTATTCTTTGTTTTAATTCAGGCACGCCAAAATTATCTTTATTCAGTGTCTTGACTATATTTTCGTAGGCAGCGTCTCTCATTTGTTTATTTTTATAATCTTTGGAACAAAATATTCCATATACATTCATACTATTCATACAATTCCACTAACATTATCGTATGACTTTCAGACCACTTCATTTTTGAAAATTGTTCAAACAAGTTTCACAATAAATAATATTATAAATAATCACGTAAATATGAAAATAATAATATGCAAACACGATTATTGTGACAATAATATAGCAGGCACGTGCTCGGTTTGCGCGTCAACAACATTTTACTTTACTCTGCCAAAATAGACGTGTTTACACCAGTAGAGTTGTGGTAGAGTAGAGTCAAAACTATGGTGGGGGTAAAGACAAGTAGAGTGTACTTTACCTCAGTGGTTATCTACTCTACTCTACCGATTATTGTTTTTAGTACTCTACCAGCACTATCTATGAGTGTTTACATTAGGCTAGTAACAGTCAAGTACTAACTCTACCGTCATACTCTACCAAATACTCTACCAAATACTCTACCAATGAAAACCCGGCTTACGTCCGACAATTCAAAAAACCTTATATCAAAAACCATCTAAGCATTTATTACCACCTTATCCTCTGTAATAAACAAAAAGCAGGCTAAACGTTAGGGGAACTGCTTTATTATTAGGGCAAATAGAGCTTCAGAGGAATTGTATGTAGGACGGAAAACTATTTTTGCTAGGAAAATGTTTCTAAGAAGGAAAATGGAGTGCGTAGGATATTACTAGGAATATTTATTAAGAAGGGAGGTTTAATTTACTTAGGAATATAATTCTTAAAATAAATGCATTATTAACTTCGTTTTATGCATGTTGTTTTCGAGTGATATCGATGTTCAATTATCATTATATTTATTAATATTTATTTTTACATCATTTTTTTATACATATTATATTATCTTAATATATTAATAATATAGTTATCCATATCCAAGTAATATATACTGTAATTTCAATAATTGTATCAGATATCTATTGTTAACGCAATAGTTGATGCAATGTTCCTTATTTTTTATATCAATGTGAAAATGTCTAATTTTTGTATAATTTAACACATCGATTATTTGATAACTACATGTACTACATCCATACAAAATATTTGACACTATAAATATATTTATCGTATAATACAGACGTTATATTTAACTATTCTAAATTACTTAAAAATATATGATATGTGTATATCATTTCACCTCTAATAACGAATATTAACCCCCTCAAAATAATATTCTGAAATACTAATGGCATCCTCAACAAGCTTAACAAACTTCAATCACTCCTCTCCAAAATTAAAGCAGATATCATTTTAATCAACGAAATCGAACTAAACCCAAAAACACAAATCAAATTTAGAAACTTTCATATCTACCGAAACGACACCATTTTACATCCTGGCATAAATTCACACGGCGACACGGCCATCTTCGTCCACGGACGCATAATCCATCACACAATCACACTAGACACAATCATGTCTTCCACGACAATCGAAATCGACATGGGCCAAAACTTAATTTACGTCTCCGCGCTGTACAAAAGTCCGAATAGTCTATTGTACACCAGCGACTTAGACAAGATCGTATCCGGCTCTGAATGGTTTATTGCGGTCGGCGGCCTAAACGCCAAATATCCGTTTTGGAACAGACGCTGTGACAACGCAGCCAGAAACATTATCTATCACCACACCAGCCAATCAGACTACTCTGTCACTGCACCTGACACCCCAACCTTTTTCTCATCTATCCCCAACCACAGATCAGACGTACTTGATATTGCTCTACTCAAATTGCCCTGCCAAAAAATCGACATCGCGAAAACAAACGAACTGTTGTCTGACCACAATCCAATCCTCATTAGCATAACAGATTCACCAATATCATTTATTCCACTATGCTTCGCACGTTGAACAAATTGGAAGAAATTTGCCACCTTAATCGATCAACATTTTTCAAAACCAATGCGCCATATAAATACTCCGGAAGAAGACGAAGAAGCGATAAATTTTTTAACTTCTAATACTATAACTACAATGGAAAAATGCTCCACCATAATAAACTATAAAAGTCCCAATCTAATACTTTCAGCCGAAATCTACGACGAAATATTGGAGAAAAACAGATTACGCCGCCTATGGCAGCGTTTCCGCGACCCTACCACAAAACGTCTACTTATTGCAAAAATCAAACTTATTCTTATAAGCTATATTAACCACCCACAAACAGGACCAATGGGATATGTTCATCGACTATATTAGTCATAATATAAACTCCATCTATAAATTAAACAAACAGCTACCAAATTGATCAGGCTGACGATAAAAATATGAAATAACAAAATTGATCGATAATCATTTATTATTTTTCTGAAAAGTGTATATTGTGCGTTATATTTTATTTTTTTAGGTTTCAATAATTTATATAGGTACCAACCAACTATAAAATATCATTTAATTTTTAAGATTCATTATGAATGAGACCCAATTAATTTTTAATGATGACCTGAGTTGTGAAAAGTCAGTCTATATATTCATGAATACCTTGATTACCATTATTTTCATGGACATCTTAAAGATATTCTAAGGATGAATAAAGTACAAATATTTGTGGGATGGTTTTTTTAGATGTGCTAAGGACTTGTCCAATGTATATCCCGGGACACCGTGTGTATCGGGACTAGTTAGGTATTTTGGCAGTCTGTAGTAATGTCCAGTTTTTCTATCGGATCGATCAAAATCAAGGCCTCAAACGATACCCATCTGTTACATCTCGCTATTCGAATAGTTGTCAAACAGTTGACCGTGGCTTGATTGCGAGCTGCCTTGACACCTCGCTCCGTTCACACTGAAGCCTCATATAACAGCTTACTACTAACCCCAGACGAAAGCAGGGCCCGAGGCCTCCGAGGTTGAGCATCATTCTGCCTAACGCCATCGCTATTTTTGTTACGCTCGTCGCCCGTATACCTATGTAGCAACCGAAGGATAACCTGATATCCAGGTAAACGCCCAAGTACCTCAACGACCGTCATATTTCAATGTCGTGCCCACACAAGTTGAGAGCTGAAAAACGATAAGCCCACTTTATCGTGAGCATTATTGCCTCGGTGTTCTCCGGTACCAGCTTTAGACCGTGCTCCGTCATCCAATTAGCTACTCTGAAGCAAAGGGTTTGCCACTACCTGTTCTATTAACTCCGTATTCCCGACCACCACTGTGATTTCCAGCAGACTGTCGTAGTACAATACAGTACGGACACTGCAGCACCCTACTGATGACCTGTCTATGTCGAGGGTTTCTACCAAAGCCTCCGCCAACTGCGGATCCTGATCCTCCAGGTTCATCTTTCTGAATGCCCAACCGTTACCTACTGTTGCTCTTGTTGTGGCTATTTTTTTTTCCAGTACTGTGAACTTGATATAATTATGGTCACTTTATGAGTTCACCTCTTCTACTACTACTAGTCCAGAAGAGTGATTCTCCAGAATGTGACGTCCAGGATATAACGGCTATTGACCCTTCGAAAGGTGAGAACTAAACCGCGGTTGCTCACCCAAATTCCAAATCTAGCCGAAAAGCCAACAACGCTTTACCACTCGCGTCCTCCACTGAACAGTTCTATTCTAAGGATTTTCTGTTGATGTAATCCCCTTGCCAGCGTCACCGTCTTTTGGTGTTGACAAAATGAATCCTCCAGCCCCTGCAGAAACTGCTCATACTTCTCCATTGACACGTTTGGTGAGATATAAAAATTATAGACCACTACATCATCCAAACTTATCCACGAATATCCTTAACCACAGCTCTTATTCTTCATCGTGAATTGTGCTCGATTGGCGATCGCAACCGCGTATTTACCGTCCATACTAACCATAGATAATACACAATGGATAGGCCATACTCATTATCAGGCGTTCCCGAATCTTCTGTCTCACTCAGCAAATATTTATACATTACATGGATTATTATAATATGAATTTTATTTTTCTCATAGATAGTACGTAGATAACAAAATATTATTGATAATAAAGTAGGTAAAAAATTAAACATTTTATATTAATTTTATATTATATTTAAAAATTATATTAGTAGGTAATTACAAGTTAATAATTGTTATAAAAGTTCTTTATTATTTTCTTTAGTCATTTCAAAAATGAATCATTTTAGTCAGTTTTTGCCGTATTTTTATCGAATCATTTGATTTTCTTATTTCGTAAAATGTTCTTCAAGGCGGCAATCATTAATTCATGGAACAAAAATATATTTCTTGCTGAGTAGGATGGAAGATGGCAATTTTATTTTGCTATCTCTCTTCTCTATTCTGGAACGCTGCCTGCTATACAAACTGTAA
>JAIPRL010008620.1:0-19834 GCA_025469235.1 Pemphigus obesinymphae | reverse complement strand
CTCTGTACTTCTCTACAATCTGTCTCACACAAAATATTGGCTCCATTGTTGACCTCCCAGGCATAAACCCAAACTGATTTCTAGTAATAGTTGTCTCACCTCTTACCCTTTTATCTATTATCTTTTCTCAAATCTTCATACTGTGGCTCATAAGTTTTATCCTTATATAATTTCACAATCCTGTACATCTCCTTTACCCTTAAATATTATTACTACACAACTCTTCCTCCACGCTTCTGGAATTTTTCCTTCTACTAGTACCTTATTAAAGAACTTTGTCAGCCATTGTAGACCTAAACTTCCTAATACTTTCCATACTTCTACTGGTACTCCATCCAGTTCCATCGCTTTCTTATTTTTCATTTTTCTCACAGCACTCCACACTTCCTCTTTCTTTATTAACTCCAACATACCCAAATTCCACTCTACCCGATCAATTGCCTCTCTTGGAAATTTTTCATTTAATAATCCCTCAAAATAGTCTTTCCATCTCTTTATCACTTCCTTTTCCTCTGTTAACACCCTCCTATCCTCATCTTTTATACACCAAACATTTCTAAAGTCCCTGGATTGTTTTACTCTTTCCTTAGCCAGCCTGTACACTTCTTTTTCCCCTTCATTAGTTCCTAACCTATCATACAACTCATCATATTTCTCTAATTTAGCTTTACTCACTGCACTTTTTGCTGCTTTAGATAAACTTTTATACTCTACCTAATCCTCCCTCTCTTTGTTTTTCTGCCATTTCTTAAACTGTATTTTTTTCTTTGATATTATCTCTTGTACTTCTTCTGCCCACCACCATGTTTTCTTATCCTGTGACATATTCCCTCTACTCACGTCCACAACTTCCTTAGCAACTTTCTTAACACCCTCTGCTACCTTTTCCCACATTTCGTTTATATTCCCTTCCACGTTCCACATCCCTGTCCCAATTAGCTTTCTCATAAATACTTTTTCATTTTCACCCGTTAGTTTCCACCACCTAATCTTCGGTTCCTTAACTATATTTTTCTTTTTGTACACTCTTATTTTCCTACACCAAATATCCATAACCATTAACCTATGATGTGCTGTCACACTTTCCCCCGGGATTACCTTACAGTCCTTACACTGTTTCAAACCCCCTCTCTTCCACATGAAATAATCAATTTGTGATTTGTTGCCTCCACTCTTATGAGTTATATAATGCTTTTCTCTCTTTCTAATATAAGTGTTCACAATTGCTAATTCATACGCTGGTGCAAAGTCATGTGTTTTTTCTCCAGCCTCATTTCTTTCTCCATACCCATACCCTCCATGCACTCTATTATAATATATTCTATCACAGGCTACATGTCCATTCATATTCCAATCAATTACAATATTCTCATTTCCTTGTACTCCTTGCATTACTTCATCCATCTCTTGCCAGAACTCCTCTTTCTGACTTTCCTCACATCCCACTTGTGGAGCATGCGCATTTACTATATTTAATACCTTATCCTCTATATTACTCTCACTAAAATAACCGTATCACTTTTTCTAATCACCTCTACCACTTTACCTTTCATTTCTTCATCTAATATCATTCCTACCCCATTCCTTATACTAGTCCTTCCTGAATATATGATTTTATACCCCTCACCAATGTCTCTTGCTTTCTCCCCTTTCCACTTTGTTTCTTGTACACAACAAATATTCACATTCATTCTCTTTAAAACTTCTGCTAACTCCCTACTGCTACCTGTCAATGTTCCTACATTCCAACTACCTACTCTCACTTTTAACCTATCCGGCATACTCAAGCTCGAATCTAACCCAAAACACTTTGGTGCTTTCCCTACACCATCGACATCACGGCCGCTGGGTAGACCCGCACATATAACTGATGGAACGGCTACCGCAGCCACTGTCAGGCTGGTACTGGTCACTTGGTCCCTTAGGCTATCTCCACACCCATGTACGCAATTTGGTTTTCCCCACGAACATTCGAGATGGGAATACTCGCCTATATTTGTTTTAAGACTCCTCATACTTTTTTGACAAGTTTTATGCCGGCTGTCGACCTGACGCAACCTCATTGTTGTTGTAATCACGACGTTTTTTCAAAAATCATTTGTGAATTTTTTATTTTATTTTGATCAAAAATTATTACAAAAGAGAAATAATTTCACTGAAAGCCATTTTATAAATTGTCAGTTAAAAGAATTCAAACTCCGTTTAAAGTTAATCTTCAGTTAAACTAGAAATGGGATTTTATGAGCACTAGTTCAAATGTTAACTGGCCTTTAACTACAAATTAAGTTAACGAAATATTTTGGTCAGTTAAACTTTAAACCTCGTTTAAGTTCAATATTTTCGAGTACCTAGTTACCTATAGTATATTTTATCAATTTTATTAGGTAGGGAGGTTATAACTATATTATATTCTCGTACCCACATAAAAAATATTGTTATTTAAAGGTAATTATAAATATCAAAACAAGTATTTACTTTATTATTTTTACGATTAATAGATGAATATTATTTATTATTAATTCTAGATGAAAAAATGATTAGCATTAGTAGTGACGAAGAAATTTTTTTTTTGATTTATATAAATTAAAAAATGTATTTGAAACTTCGAAGACCTTATTTATTGTCAACCAGTATTGAATATTTGAATAAATCAGACGACCAAGATTTGCCACAACAGCATCTGTTTTTTTATTCACCAAGATGTGTTCTTGTCTGACTACCAAATCAATAAAAAAATTCTCATTCACTGTTAATGCAATTTGAGGATTGTCTAGTTTGGGTTTTAAAGACATCTTAGAAAAATAATTTAATGTCATACAAATGTAAGAAAAATATGAACTATATAGGTAAATTAATATAAATTATTAATTAAATAAACATTTTAAAAACACACACGATATAACAATATCACGAAAACAATCTTGATGAAAAAAATATGGGTGTTAATAGATAAAAATTCACTGAATGAAGTTTACATCATGTTCATATTAACGT
Organism: Pemphigus obesinymphae; assembly: GCA_025469235.1. Lineage (NCBI taxonomy): Eukaryota > Metazoa > Arthropoda > Insecta > Hemiptera > Aphididae > Pemphigus > Pemphigus obesinymphae. The sequence continues at coordinate 16,840 of JAIPRL010008620.1, read as the reverse complement.
CAATTAATGCATTTTGATAGGTAATTAATTAGTCTTCAGTTTGTTAAACATTGTTTAACTAAACTTAAGAATAAATGTGATTGATAAAATCATTATTTTTTAATCTGCGTTTAATCTTAAATCTAAATTAGTCAAACAGTAATTTAACAAATGATTGATAAAATGGCACTAATTAAATGACATAATAACTTAAACTAGGACAGAGTATTTGTTCGATAAGTATATTTAAACGTCCAAAATTAGTGATTAAAAAACGTGAAATGTCCACGTTTTAAAATATTTTAAAATCTATTTTAACTAAAAAACTCTATGTTCGTCCATAGTAAAAATTAACATCTATTATGTTTTGTTATTTGAATATTGAATCTACAATAACTGTGAGAGAAACATTGCACTTAGAAAGCGGAAACGTGTTTTAATGCCGTCAAAACGCGTGTATATTAGCGTCGTCCTCTTAACAAAATTAATAATAAAATGAAAACATGCCGTTTTAGAAAAACTGTACTTTTTGTCAAATTAGTTAATACTAAAATTTTTTAATGAATATTTCATCTCGTTACGTGATAACAGCATTAATATTATTCTGACTTTTTTTTTATGTTTTTAATGTCTAGCCTCGCCTGTCAATTATATAAATACGGTCTGGGTTTCCGCGCTGTCGAAAGTTCTTTACTACGACGACAGTCGCACGTCCAATATCCGGCCATCGCACCCGAAATGATTCCGGCGGAAATTAAACTTTATCCCTACACGAGTGTCACCACATTGTCTCGCGGAGACACCACTAGTATCAATCATTGGTTTACGATTATAGGCCCAATTTCTAAGTCGATAAATAGCATAATCTAATATCAGTGATTTATTTAAAACGCACATTTCGTGTTAATTACAACCGTAAGTTATATAAGGTACTCCGCAAAAAGGCTAAACTTGGTTTATACTACTTATACATCGCCGAATATAAATTTATTTTAAAATTGCATAGTGATAACTATTTTCCAAAATATTTCAAAACGCTAATAACTAAGATAGAATTTTTTTTAAAGGTAACACTGATTATGAAAGACTAAGGTTGTGTTAAGTTAGATCAACCTAGTGATGAGCCAAGCAAAATCAAAACCAATACTGTGACAGCCTTGGTCTTGATTCCTTTGATCATGTTCTCGTTAACTGGCTCTTGTTATTGGTCTTGTACTTGATAATTGTAAGTAACATTCTTGCAAATTTTTCTATTAAATTTTTTCTGGACGTACAAATAACGATAGATTTATACGTGCCTATTCTATAAAATAACTTCTGCAGAAAATAGAAAACATTGGTATACTGTGGACATTTTGGTTGTGTGTCAGGAACATTTTCAGATACCAATATTTTTGTATATTATTCTTATCGCTTTATTCATTATATGATATCGAAAAACGGTATATCTATTTTAATAATAGACATGTGAATTATTATAACAATATATATCAATTTTAATTTTTATATTTATTATTCATTAAAATCATCATCAACAATTGTATTTATTTATTGTAGTTGTTTCAATGACTCCACGATATCTTGTTTGGAATAATGAAAAACCGATTTGGAAACCGTATGGATACAATGTAATTAATTAGATACATTTTTATTTATAAAATGGTAATTATGCATATAAGTATTATTATTTTTAATAATATATTGATATAAATATATTATATTATTTGGAATGCAGACTTGTCCGGGTGGCTCCATCACGTTTTTTTTCTATTCATATTTAGTAAAAAGTAAAAAATTTATATTTTAAACAAACAATCGAAGTAATCACCTACAGGCTATATGGCAGCGACAGTATTGATGAAAAAATAAAACCATAGTATGCCTACCAATTCCTATAGTTGATTATTTTCGATATTGTCGAATTTTCGTGAATATTCCCGAAATAATCGGAAACCCGTTTTAGCCATAATTTGGATGATCTTCTCCGGCAAAATAAAACTATAGATTACAATAACGATTGTAAATACCAATAATGTGTTAGATATATCGTGAATAGTGTACAGGTACCGAGAAAAAAATTGTTTAACTAAAACTGTATTAGGTATAATATTATATTATATTTATTAATTTTCATTTTATTTAAAAGTAAGATTGCAAGATGATGTTTAGTATTGGTATTATATTTCGGGTCTTGTTATCGCAAAAAATTTTGTTTCAGTTTTACTCCGTAATACTAAAATAGTCCTGGGAGGCGATTCTTGAATTTGTGATATAATTAGTCGAGTTTGATTAAATTTTTTATCGCATGAAATTGTGTTGTTGTTATCTTGACAAATCAGTAATTTTTATCAAATGAATAGCATTCGACTATTTGTCTTCTGCAATAAAAACAATGAATAAATTGTATCTCAAAAAAATTTACCAGCAATTACCTACTTTTATCATATTATTATAGTACTCAATTTACTGTTACTATAAAAGGTACATTTTATTTTTTTGCCATATTATTTAAAATATTCATTTAATTATGGCAAATTTTAATGAATTTGCATATTTATATTTATTACAAAATATTCAACATAATGCAGTGCACCGTATGACATTGAAAAAAGACCGAATTGTGGATCCATTTTCGATGTCTGATAAATTATTTGTAAAAACTTTTAGATTGCCTAAAATTCTGACGAGTTTTTTAATAAATATATTTAACGTTCAATTTATAATTAACTAAATATTTTAATTTAAATACAATTTTTAAAAATAGACATTCAGGAAATATAGTTTTTACAAAAACACAATTTACGATTTCAATGAAAACATTAAAATGTAGATTACCAGTATTGGTAGTATTTACCACAGTGGTTCATTTTTATCACATACAACAAGCTATAAATATAATGTTTAAGGATATGATTTATTTGTCATATTCGACAGAACTTTGTCGCATTCTATAAATTGAAAAATTATGTCACATGTGACTAAATATATCACAAATTCAAGAATCGCCTCCCATGTAACCATGCAGCTTAGTCTTTGTCTCGGCCTTTTATTACAAATCAAGATCGATTTTGCTTATCTTTAGGTTCACCTAAGATCATCTAATGGGAACATAGGCTGATTAGCCAGAGTAATTAAATACCATAGAATAAAGCTATTACCATAGTCTACATTATTATTTCGGACCTTAAAATTATAATGTCTACGGACAGTTGTCCATGAAATATGAATTTTCGATGTTCAAGGGTTGACCTTGTGGCCTTGGGTGAAATTTATTTATCCCGCCTTCCTTCACAGATTCACCACCAAAAGTTATTTGGCATAAATATACCTACTTCGAAGATAATTTCGAAAAGCATTCAACATCGATTAACTCTATACTATACAAATATACTTCAATTTTAAGTAGTAAGGTATATCCCTTAATAAAACGTAATTTCGGAATGTATTCTTAATAAAATATCCAATAATGGTTATCAACTAATTACAATGAATTAATTTCAAGTCATTGTTAACTTTTAAACCTTACTAGTCACTATAGGTAATTTAGTGTAGCACGGTAAACTTAACAAATCATATATCTATATAATACACCTGTATGAATTAGTTTTGTTTATAGTTATTTTTGGTTTACCTTCATTATTCTCTATATTATTTGTACTTACGGTGTTTACAATTGAAATACAAAAACTATTTAAAAAAAAAAAAAAAAAAAGTTAAAACGTGACTGAATATTTAAAAATAAATAAACAGTCTAAATAAATTTGAAAAAATTAATGTGTCAATAAACTAATATTTTTGTTAGTATTTTATTTTGCTAACACGAATATTATTTGATTTAAAATGTGTAAATATATAAGTTAGCTATTTATTAATTGGGTTATGTTAAACAGTGAAACATGAGTTATTAATATTCAAAAATAATTCTAAAAGTCTTAAAGTAAGTATTTTACTCTTAACTTAACGTTATAATATATAACATAGTGTTTATTATATATCGTTATAATTTTGCATGTTCTTGAATAAATTCTTAATGTTATCTTTTCAATAGAAATCTTATAGTGAATCATTTACAAGGAATCGTTTTTAAATCTACTGAAGCATAAATTATAAGATATTGTAAAGTACTATCTGGACAAAACTGGCTTTACAAACAATATATATATATATATATATATATGTTTTTTGGTTCTCTAATAATCTAATGGGGTGAGAATATTCTTTTGAAAATTTTTATCTGTTTTACCTTTAAGTGTTTTAATATAATTTTAATTAAGTGTTCTAATATACTTGCCAGTTTCAATAATGTTTATATGTTATATTAAACTGAAATTAAAGTATTTCTCACATACCTCTGTTAATGCAGCCAAATTATTATTGTATTTAGCCGTGACTTGAATGGAAAAAATCATTATCTTTTTTGAATGTCATGGATATATAGCACAGAAATATTGTTATAATATCACACATTGTGGTTATTGTGAAATGTTCATATATAATAATTTCACCGCAATAATAATAATATTATTGTTATTCCTGGCGGGAATTATTTTCCAATCAGAACACGTCAAATCCTTTGTTTCACTCTGGAATATAACATCATTTGTTTTAATAAGTATTGTTGTTGTAATTTGTGATATTAAATTCTATTAATCGAACGGGACGACCGGTAAATCTCATTCATGTTGTTCAGCTCTCATCTAAGAACCGTTTGGTCCATAACTAATATCATATTTCGGAGACCGATCAGGTGCCCGTTGCCGCAAGGATTTTACCCAACGCGTTTCGCCGAAATAGGTGCCCGGTCAGCAGCGCCGGTTGCATATTTGTCGATGGTTGCGGGAAAGGATTATACCGCGGAAATCTGATTAAATCTAAATGGGCACAGTTAAGAAATATTACGGTCGTTCTTATGTAGGTCACTTAAAGACGTACGTTTTATATTTTGAAAGAATTATGCTCACGGAATGAAAAGTAAGTCCTGTAGAATTATTTTGTTCCGTAGTTTGTCATCCGGATTTCAGAAATAAAATGAAATAATAATGTGTTACCTACCTATCGAAAACAACGGATAAAATGTTAAAATTGTTAAACTTATGACGCAAAACGAACTCAAAATGTAATTTTTTATCCAGGTATTCGTTCCATAATTAACGTAAGTTAGTAAAGTAAAAGTATCCTTTTTTAAAATATATGGACACATTTTAGGTCTACCGAATATTTCCAGTTTTGTACATTTTGTACATTCTGTAACTATTGATTTGTACGTATAGTGTAATCCAACGGGTATAATGAATTGTGTTCGTGGGCATTCCGTCCAATGACGTACCTACCTGTGGTCGTTCAACTATACGGAATTGTATAGATACTACAGAACACGAGAGTACATACAACATTATTATTATTATTATTTTTTGGTTCTACAAATATTGTATGTTTGTTGTTATCAATTTGAAAATAATAGAAAAACAGTAAGTATATTACGTGAAAAATCACAAGTTGAAAATAATTTGATATTTAAATTACCTTTCAGGACCTGAAAATGCGTAAATAAATATTTCAATGAAATATACAACGATCAAAATGACCTTTATAACTTTATACATAATATAAACCTATGGACTGTGTGCTGTAAGCATCACCGGGCCAATGCCATATATAGTTAAGCCAATATAGCTACTGTTAGGGAATAATGAAATTACTGATGATTTTCTTTTTTAATTCACGATGCGATATTTATTCATTTGTTTTTTCGTGATTTTATAATAATAATGTACTATAGTGTATGATCTGTTATTACATTTAGAGGTTCGCTGTTGAAATATATTATAGAATTTTTCATTTTGACATAAATAACCGTTAAAAAATATCCTTTTACCATAGTATTTTAATAACTCGCTTATGAAGTTTGATTTTTAGAACGTTAGAACTGTTTCAATCACCATTAATTGTATAAGGAATTACTATTTTGTCAAATAAAATGGACCTAATAATTTGCAGATAATACACACAACCATATAGACGTTTTAAAATTAAAGAAAATATTTGATGAATAGTTATAATAACAAAGTACAAAACGTCAATATATTAAATGTCTATTTTATTTACATACAATTTTCATTTTTCATCGTCTCGATTTCTCTAACAATATTATTAATATATTCAATACCCCCTCTCTTATATCCACTTAGACTGGTCTGATGTTTTTAATTACATTAATTCTCTTCTCATTCGGTTCAAAATATTTTTACTTTTTTATGGGGTCTGGGTACTCAATTAATTTTATTTTGTTAATATTACTTTTTAAGTTGTGTGTTACTTTTAATATTTAGGCGCCAATGTATTTTAATACGTTAGCTTATTGTTAAATAAAAAATAAATGGCATATGCAAGGACATTTATTCTACCAGCAGCTACACCAATAGATAAGCTAAAGGAAATTTCTCAAACAATAAATTTTTTCATTAAAAATTCATCAATATAATGTAAGTATTAAATTATTTGAAAAATTAAATATATTATAATGATTCGTTATTATAATATGTTCAAAAAAGCAAATCATTCATATTAAGTTTTATTATTGTGATTGTAAATATAATATATGTTATTTTTATATTAATTTTTTGATCGAAAAAATGTTGAAAAATCGTTTATTTTTAGCTTAATATGGTGCACTTATCATGCTAATAATGCAAATAATGAACGCGTTACAGAAAAGAAAAAATGTTCTATATCGTATGTAGATACTTACTATAATCGGTAAAGTTTAGATTGAACTACGTAGAACTTTTTTCTTGAAATACATTTCTCGAGACTATAAAATAATCCTATGTCTTGAAAATAACATAATTAGAATGAAAAAAGTTCTATAAAATTTAAATTGTGATTTATTTCCAATGAAAAAATACAATTTATCGAACTTTTATAGTTAATAATTTTTAATTTATAATAATGTTTTCTTTTGTGAAATTGCCTAGAAAAATACTACCGTAAATATATTCCCATAAATTACAGATACTAAAGTTAAAATAAAAATAAATTTTTAGTATTGCAAATGCCAAATTATTGATTTTTAAAAGATTAGAAATAAATGATTCGGTATCTTATAATAAATTAAATCTATGTATATTTTATGATAAAGCTGTATGATTTATTTAAAATTAATTTCTATTAAGACGATTATACTTATTAAAATATTAATTGAGTTTAAATATATAAATTAATTTTTTTGATTCTAAGTTAAGCCAGAAATGAATTGATTTTACAATGATGTTATTTTATTTTATTTTTATATCTATATACATTATTTTAATTAAAAGGAGTCCAGTGTAGAGTTTTTTTGATAAAAATAGTTTATTCCAGTTGATACTTAAGGATTTAGGTAATTTATATATTTTTCGTATAATTTTAGGCGTAAAAGAAAACTACCAAAATTATTATAAAAATGTATATAAATCGCAAATTAATAATTTTAGATACTCTAAATATATACCAAATATTTACTGTTGCTACTAATATGCACTATATTGATGTGATGACAGTATTAAAACGTTTCGACGACTTTACCAATTTATAAGAAAATATTAATTACAATTTTTTTTTATATATATCTAATGTATACTGTTCGGATAGAATAGGACGGAGCCGAGTAAAAGTGTTTTTTTCACGAATAATACTATACAATACTTTACTTTCGTGAGAATAGTATTTCGAATGCAATATACATATATGAATACAATATGTGGTCCGAGGACCAAACGGAAAACTTCCACCGTATATACAAATATGGGCAGCTTTTTAAAATGATTAAATTTATAAAAGTTATGGGTTTGTTCCTATATGTAATCAAAGTTAGGTTGAGTAAATATACGCTTTCCTAAAATGATTTATACACATCAAATTGAAATTTTTCATCTTAAAATCAACAGCCACTGCTGCGTCAAAGTATAAATATAAACATTACATTATTCACGGGAAAAAATATATAATTACGGTGTATATAGTTATAATCGTTAATTATTTTGTATTTATCGACCAAAATAATCTCGGACAACGCGATATATTTAATCTTTATAGTTATCATTATTTTTCGAGAATCTCTAAAAAGTGAAAATGTATTCCTGGCACGAAGTTTGTATGCAAATTTACATTTATCGTATAGGTTCGTACCAACCGAAGCATCCGAAATCGTCCAAATATTTTTTTTCACCAAACGTATTTGGAAATAGGTATAATCAGATATAGCCTCGTAGTGTTTGCAAACAAACGGCACGATAAAATCACCGTGTGTGTTTTTGAATTTTTTTTTTTTTTTAAAAACCCATTGCATTATTATCCATTAGAATGACGCGTATTGATGAGCAGTTGAAATTAATTTCACGTCATGTATATACGTGTATACAAATATAGTTGTCAATTATTTTTTTTTTTTTTTTACAACATTACCATAAAATATAGGTCAAAATATAATAGGTCATATACAATGAGTACATTTTTTAATATATACAAATATGAAATGATTAAAAATCGATATTTTTTTCCATAGAAATTTCCGTCGTATAAATAGGCATAGCCATGCAAAAAGTATTAATATTTGATTTCTATTCGTTAAAATATAACGACAACTAACGTATAGGGTATAAATAATGATTTTATCAAAATTATATTCACACCGCACGAGAACGACAAAAAAACTTGTACGCATTTTTTGATGTCGACGGATTTTTCAATGAAACGAACACGGTACGATTTATTATACTTTTGTAGCATGGAATTTGAGGGTTTTATTCGGAGGAAAAAAAAATTATCATTATTACGTTCAACGATATGTATTATTAAACCCCCCCCCCCCCCGTTTATTGAACAGAAGACGTAATTTATTATCGTATATAATATAAGCTGTATTTAATCAAAGAAGTTCGTAAGTATAAAATATGAATTTACCGAGCGATGTAAGTATGAAAGTATTTTAAAATTCTTCGAGACATTTTGATGTATATATTGGGTGCTTACATATAACATAATTCCTGGGTTTAATTTGAAAAAGTTGACTGTATTTCAGCTATATAGGATGCACTTGCACTATCTCAAAATTTTTTTAAATTATAATAGGTTTTAATGTCCGGGGTCTTGAAGAAAATATGCTATTATTACAGGAAGGCATATTCAACGTTCAGCAATAAAGTATTTAATAATCGATGAAATACTGGGTAGATATAGTCAGAAACTATTAGTAAATTTTAAAGAAATCAAGATGCGTCTAACAGCTGTATATTATTAATTAAAGGTGACGAAACAAATTTATAATTAATAAAATATGTATACAGTGCGTTTTCAATATTGTTTTTTAGAAAAAATTGTTAGTGTTATCTTAATGTACCCATACATATGTCACAAATGAATATTGAATTAATTGAACAAAACCGTAGGTATTTTATTTAAAAATAAAATAAAATATATATGTATATTAAGATATTATTACTTAAAACTACAATGTTTATGCAAAGTGATGGCTTAATTTAATCTCGAAAAAAAAATTTAAAAACTTATTATTTTCATATGTCTTATAGTTAATTAGTTATTAAATATAGGTAAATCCTAAGGTTAATAAAATCTGCTATTAGCTTGTTGGGAAAATAATTATCAAACCGATTGTCAGCATATATATTTTATTTTTATATTAATTTCAATAAAAATAATAATTCAAATGCATTAAATCTTCTCAAATTTATATTGAAAACAAATTTAATTCGTATACAGTTATTTTAAAATGGTAATTTATTCGCTAAATTAATTCAACTAATTCAACATCCTAGTTGGTTTGATACTGAGTTCTTAGTGTAAAATTTGATTTAAAAGACAACATAGAGTAGAGTGAACTATATATGAAAATAAAAAATAGAAATGAACTGATATCTACATTTGATTTATAAGATTTAAACGGGGTTTCCATATAATTACTGAAAATGTGAAAAAGTTTACGTAATTTATTGTTTTTGAAAATAGGTCCAATTGGACAAAACAAATGTTGTGCTAAATTTACAATATTGGACGAAAAGTCTAATCATTGAACGAAACTGATAATTGGGCAGGATTTCAATCGGACCTTTGTATATTATGCCGTTGAGCTATCACAAATTACCTGAAGAAATGACGATTCGATTGTCTGACATTTCGTTTGTATACATTGAATAGGTATAGTTAAAAAAAAAAAAAAAAAGGAAATATGCAGATTCACTGGACAAATCATGAAAATAAAACGACGCGACGCGATTTCAGAGGAGGAAAATAATGTATGACCGACAAACGGAACACGGTTGGGAGCGTATATCCTGCAGTATTGATCAGGTGCATGCCGCGGCCGTCGCTCGTACAGAGCGTGTCCGGCTCATCGTGTTCTAAGAGACGCAAATGTAAATGTCGAAATTTTGGCGCAAGTATAAAAGTATACAAAACACATATTCAATTTACTATCGAACGAGTACACGTGCAATATTGAAAATACGAATTAGAATTAGGCAAATAAAAGTGGATACTTAAATTATATTAAGCGTTATAATATTATATACTTATTTGTGTGTGGTATCGCATGCCGCGTCGTAAATGTTGAGTCCAACGATAAAAAAATTATAATATAATTTTATTATCATATTTTATGTATACGTACGATATAAAATTAAAAAAAAAACTATTATTAAATTTGAAATGTGTAATAATAACATAATATTATTATATTATACTCCCGAGAATAAATTAATAATAAGAAACAGATACAAAAAAATAATAATATAGTTTCACGATCAAAATATATTTTTGAAAGTTCATTTTTTTTTTTTTTTTTTTTTTTTACATAAAATATGTATAGTGGTTTGGTATAAATTACAATTGGAAGAAGATAATACAAGAAAAAACCGTACGAATGTTTTAAGCTATTAAATATTTTAGCATTTTTCTTTTTTTTTTTTTTTTTTTCTGTTATTTGTTTAATACTTGAAATATTTGGGAAAAAAAACCCGTGTAAGAGGCAAAAAACATAATTGAAAACTATTGATTTTTCTCCGAAATATGTAAACTTAGGTAAATATTATTACATTCGAACACGGAATATTGTGTATAGATTAATTTATTGAACATAATTTTATATTGTATTTCAGGTGTATTTTGTATACGGGTTTTAATTGTTTTTGTTTCGTGGAACAAAAAAAAAAAAAAAAAAAACAAAAACAAAACAAATAAAACAGGAATTTAAAAAAATTACTCGTAAGACTTCATGGCGACCCGTCGTAGTAAATCAATCAAACCGGATGGGAAAATCTGTTGTGTTAAGTTTTGCGAAAATGTTACTATAGGCATAAAACTTAGCCATTCCAAGAGATTGTTACAAACAAAAGTTTTCCAAAATAGAAATATATTACTCTGTCCGAAGTATACATATACGCATATATAATGATGGTAGGTAAAATGTCAAAAACGTGAAGCTAGAAATGCGGAAAGCATTTTTAAATATATATATATAAGACGAATTATTGCTTTACAAACTAACGTATAGTGCCTATATAATATATATCCTGGGCTTGGTACATAAATAGGACCCGTCTAGAAATTGTTGTTTTTATGGTTTTGCGGTACTTACCTACATATTATAATATCATAACTTTCAAAGACGAGCACAGTTAACGATAAAATTAACTATTGAGTTAAAGTTAAGTTGATTTTGAACTTTATTTAATTTTACTTAACTCGGATAATTCAAAATATTAATTTAAAACGTTCATTAATCACTGTCCGTAATGCAGTAGTATTGTAAATATTACTTAAGCTATAATTTTATATTTCTGTTTTGTATAACTTCATTACACGAAATAGTTATTTTATAAATACTAAATAATAGTAAATAGGTCAATACAAGTATATTTATAACCATTGTGGAAATTTTCCAACTCTCGGTACTTATATTTATAGCGGAATATTACATTTTGTATAACATGATTGACAAATGTTTCTATTGAATTGCAATATTAGGTACTTTTGTTTTATTTACACGTTTTCGGCAATTGAATAATTCTTAAAATACTTATTAAAAACGACTAAAACAGACTATTTCGATTCCGCTCGATTCTCTGTCTTTATTTCTTCTCTTATTATTACTTTATCTATAAATCTACATCCATTGCCTTCTTCTTTCTCGACCAAATGTCACTCTATTATTTACGCATTAATATGCTTATTTTCTATCTCATAAAATATTTTATTGATTATTTCTGATTTTCAATCTTCTATCAACTCTATTTAACCCTTTCTGTAACTGTATCTCACCCCTTATTTTAATAATAACATTTCTTATTTAGCGACTCAACTCTTCGTCAAAATCGTCTTTGGGTACCCAGTCAAATTGGTATTTCGGGTAATAAGGTTGCTGATCATCTCACTATATACTTCCACCAAAAAATATTTCATAATTATTCTCATTTGAAAATTCCATTTTCTTTCATCTCACCGGATCACCTTAAACAACGATTGGTCTCTTTATGGAATTCATTACCTCGTAGTTTCACATTTTGGCATAGAATTATCTATTCTTTAACTCCTAAGTTCCATTAGTTCCATGATGTCGACATCCCTAAACGTGTTAGGTTAAATTGTCTCGGTCGTAATATTCATTCGATTCTTCTTTATCGCTTTATATCTCATGCCCCTACTACGTTCTACACTACTACGCTACTGATTATAACCTGTCATTCACTTTTCAAATACCATTCCCTTTCTCATTACCGTACAATTATTTTCTATCGTCATATTTTTGGCTGCACATTTCTTGACATTTTTCTCTTTTTCGACTTTTGCTACTTTTAATATTTAATTTTATTCGCAACGCTTTCTAATTTAACTTGTACCACCATATTGTTTCTATTTTATATTTGTTTTTTATTTTTGTAAATCATCATCACATAGTTAATTATTAAGCTGTTATATTTTCGTAAATAAATGCTATATAATATACGAGTATATATAGGTATAACAACTTTAGTTTTAACTTAACTGTATCTTATTATTTTATGTATATAGTGTTCAGCATTTCCAAAGTTGTGTTGTCATATATATATATATATATATATATACGATAAAATAATTCGTTTCTAAAATATATATTACAGCTCTAACAAAGTGCGTTCTCTGTAGCTGTAGCTAAGCTCGAATTTGTACGTTATTACTTTGTACAGAATTCCAATTCCAATTTAATAGAAAACCACTATACCTAGGATCGATTTTCGGGGGGGGTTTTTTTTTTCTTTAAATTTGCTTTGTACGTAAATATATACATTTGAATTCGTTTGGCTGTTGCCTATTTTTATTTGGGCACAGGACATCATATTGATAAACAGCAAAGCAGCCGGATCTACTTATTCCGAATGATGCAGGAACATGGTTCAACACGAGAAGGAATTTCAATGGATACAGCTAGCGTTACGAACGGAACTATATCATTTACGATTATATTGAGTGGAATGATTTGTTGCCGTTTGGCCAATTGTTTTACAGGAGGTACAATCCTCCGTCTACTGTAATAATTACTATACTAGCTCGTGTTCTAAAGTTGGAAATAAAACAAGTATCTATATTATATAATATAAACCTTCCGTAAAGTCGCAACTTCCAAGGAATTATAAAAGAAAGCCACTTATTAGGGACTTTTGTTAATGATCTTGAGTGTTTTTTAGGTCTCACGGAGATTTTGTTAACATAGCTTTTTTCTTTTTTTTTTTAAACCTTATTAGCTATTTTATTGTCGAGTACAAAGTATACGTATATACATAAAGTAGTTAGTTTTCTTTTTATATTCTAAACGATAATAATATAAAGTGACCTCGTCCCTACTCACCATATACATAACAAGCGATTTTCTTCGTACTTCATATTTTACTCGGAGTTTAGTAAATACGGACGTATAACCGACAACCGTATTACCATTATAATCCGTTTCCGGTTTAATGACACTCGTGTTTATAGTTTTATATTATGTCCATTGTAATTAAATCTGGACAGAGAAAGAAAACGAAATATGTTCTTAAGACATTTTTCGAAAGTAATTTTTCAAAATAATGCCGGATATTCGGTTTGAAAAATTAAAAAACGATATTTTCTTTTAAATACGTTTTACACGTCTAATTAGTATATATTTATAAAACGTTCATTTTCTGGACCGAACGTTGTCTTGAAATTGGTGTTAATTTTTCGAATGTACTTATATTTAAAAATGTTATTAGTTTAAGAATCCTAAAATTTCCTTTTCGGTTTTCGCTTCTGGTTACGCTATTTATAATTAAAACTTTCGTTATCTGTTATTGGTTACATTCAGTTTCTGGCCAATATTTTTTGGGATTCTACAACCTTTAATCTATATATTAGGTAGTCTAACAAATGGAAATTGGGTTTCTTATACTTACTAAAATACATAAAATAATAGTTACACGTGTGTTAGTTACAAAAGAAGAAGAAAAATACAATATATTTTTAACAAAAAATAACTTAACCGTTATTTTACTATGGGTTTTCAAACGATTGCCAATAACCAAATATTTCGGTTTTCAATTTTCCAAACTGATATTATAAATTTATGATTTAGGTTAATATCAAAATTATAATAGGTACTGGAAAATGAAAAACCAAGGTTTCAACGGGCTTTTCAAAAATTTGTTAATTATAAGTTTTCTATATAATGTAAATATGTAAATTATACGTGCTGTCAGTCACAAGACATGTTTGTCCAGGGAAAACGTAGAAAAAATTTCCGGAAGAGTTTTTTTTAAGAAATACGAAATTTTATTTTTGTATAGACTAAAAATATAATATAACAAGACAATAATATAAAAAAATACTACATTGTATGTATATAATATTACATATTTTTGATATAAATTTTATAAACATCTATAATTTTCTGAATTAAAAAATGTATTTATGCCCACATATATTTGAATATTATTCATAGGTATACGAATTCATGAACTTTTAATGTATTTAAATGATATATATATATTTTTTTTTTATTATAATTTAATATATCTTTAACATCCATTTTTGAACTATAACTCCAATATTTTACAATAAAACCCGTAAAAAGTCAACTAATTATACGATTGACATTGTTTTTGTTTAAGTCTTAGCCTCGTGATGAAGCCACGTGATCAATTTTTTTATTTTTCCTGATTTTGAGTGGAAATTTCCACTCTCAAAACCTTTTGCGTTTGCGCCTGTATTTGATATAAAAAAAATCTGCTCAAAAACCTACGATGATTTTCTTTGAATATAAATGCTTTGTGGCCATTAAGTATAGAAACAGGTGTGTTAAACACGTAAATTACCCCAGATGAGGGGGGAAGGTGTATAATGGACTGCGTGATAATTAAAGGGAGCTCGGGATAGTCGTGATTATCATCCATTATAGCCGTTTGGATTCGCGTGAACTCTTTGTGTGCAAAAAGAAATGTTCACTCGTCAAAAGACACGTGTATTCGTGTACATTTAAACCAAATCGATCGATTTCCAAGTATTATTTTTTAGGTCATTTTTTGAAGGTCCCGCGTATTGAGTCGAAATAGTTTTGGCATCAAAGTAGAATGAAATTAATTAAATACATTTTTCATTCAAAACTGTAAAAGTCCAATTTTACTCTACTTGAAAACAATTAAATCATAATATTTCAAGTTCTTTAAATGTATTTTTCCAATTATTGTCGAAGTTAATTTTTTGGAGGTCAAATTAGTGAATTTTAAATTTGATTCGCCGTATATTACTGATGGTCGGTTAAATTACAAATACATTTAATGATTTATGAATATTTACGGTTACTTCACTGAATAAATTTGTCTAAGGTATCTATGTGGTGATTGTAAATTATACATTTTGAATATTCAAGATTTAAGAAGACGCCACATCGAAAATTTTTCAAAGCAAAACTTGAATTAGCATATTTTTGATTTTTATCAACTTGCAAACTTGTTAGAAATAAGAAATAAAAAAAATTATAGCTAACATTGTCTAGTGATTGATGGAGCCGATTATTGAGATACTATGTATTTTTACACGTTTAATGTAGTCTTTATATGGATAAATTTAGAAGATTTTTTTTAGTAGTGTATATTAATTAGCTTTTAATTAATTGTTTTATGGAATGTTCGACACGACGCGCTCAAAGCTATAAACACCTCTCTAAACATGACCAAATTGTGTTCAAGATACATAATAATATAATATTATAAGCAATGAGCAAATTATGCTAATATAACACAAAATAAAATTTTTTGTGTTTTTTGTGGTTCATTTGAAGTTATTAACGATAAATACGTTTATTATATATATAATATAATAAATAATTAAAAATAAATACATTATTGACATTTATAATTATTAATTTTATTTTTAAGTCATTTTTTACTTTTTCCAAAATATGAAAACAAATAATGACTTTGGTTTGAAAAAAATTTAAAACTAAAAATATTTAATACCTTAATAATAATAATGTTAACCGATAAATAGTGTTTTTGTTATTATTTTATTTCATCATTATTAATCAGTAATTAAACATAATTCACGTTTTTCATGTATTACCACAGTTTTACGGTTTATAGTTCATAAATAATTTTTCCGTTTGGACGATTCGATAAAAACGTTTTAAATTTATATTAATTGAAAATGGAGAAAGGTTGAAACTTCTTCAAATGCTATAGAGTTATTCTGAAACATACATGAACACACACACACACACACACACACACACACACACACACACACACACACACACACACACACACACACACACACACACACACACACACACACACACAAATATATATATAGAGAGAGA
>JAIPRL010008619.1:0-19834 GCA_025469235.1 Pemphigus obesinymphae | reverse complement strand
CGTGTTTATTTTATACAATTATACTGGTACTCATTGGTGTTCTGCAATAGTGTATGCACAACTATGGAACTTTACTTTATAGAGGGGGAGGGGGTATTTAACATTTTTTTTGCCCCCCCTGATTTTTCCTCAATTACGCCACTCGTCACGTTCTATTAAGGGTGCCAAAATAAAAGATTCAATGTATTTTTGTAAAATAGTTAGATATATATATATATAATTATAAATAGCATAAATAAAATATTATAAATGTTATAGATACATTTTTGGACGCATATTTTGTAGTTTAAATAATTTTTTTAATGAACCTTTTATTGTTAAATTTAATAAATTGTCTATATTATTTTTTCAAATACCTAAATAACAGAATCCTAATTAGTCAGTAGAAGGGTACAGGGAGCATTTCGCTTGTTAGATAGGATACATTTGGTAGAAGTATTAAATTTGGAAGCAATAATTGAATAATAAATGATTTTTTTTTTCAATGGAATTATTCTTATCGGAGTTCAGTGTAAACTGTAGGTAAATAACAAATCGATAACCATAGTGAATAAGTTAATACTTTATTTGTTTTTTTCGATTTCTAACGATTTTTCGTTATAACCAGTGTCCAGTATCTAGTTTTCTTTCTTTATTAAGAAAACTACTGCAGAATAAACCAAAAAATGTATCTTAGTATACTACCTAGAATTAATTTTTCGGCAAAAAAGCTCTCTACTCCAAAACCTATATTGTGTACTAGACTCCTTCTACTAGGAAAAATCGTAAAACCAAGAAATCCCTTACTTTGCTCAGAATCTAAAGTAGAGGATTTAAACTATAAGATCGAAAATACAGCACAGATAAAACATGTACTTTCATGTTATCTGTGATGTCAGCCTGTAAATTTTTTTTTAATCAACTCGATATTGACGGTCTATTTAGGTCTGTGTAGACGGTCCATATGACGGTTGGACATCGAACATTAGGATATTTTAAATGATTTAAACTTTAAAGACTAATGTTACATAAATAATCCATTTATCTATAAAATGTAAATGCAGAATGCATTTAAATAATATTTTTAACATTCTGCGAGAGTATATTAAGGGTCAAGAAGAGGGAGCAATCCCAATTTATCACCCTTAAATTGTCAGGTGGTGTAATTTTTGGAATATTTTATAGTTTGTAGATTATAAATGCCTTTTCAGTTTGGGCATTTTTTAAAAGTATTCGTATATATACATATATACCTAATATTATATAATATAAAATAATATCTAATATTATATAATAGAATATAATATACAATATTATACAATATAATATAATATAGGTATACGAATAACGAGCCCTAATTAAAATATAATTAGGAGTATCGTTAATTAGTACGTCCCCTCTCTCATTAAATCTGCCACTGGAATTAACGTGTTTTAAATTTTCGACAATCCTGCAAAAAAAGGACTTTACAAAAAAAAATGTGTTCAAATAACGTTCTTACTTTTGAGCTATGTAAAATTTGATATTAGATAGGTAATTTATAAATAAAATTATGGGAAACTTTTCAACATTAATCTAGCTTTTTTCGGAATTACAAAAAATAACCTTTTGTTGACGTTTTTCAGTAGTTTTTCCTTACGAATTTGTTGAAAAGTTATAAAATGTAAAATAGGTAGGTACTGCACACATGACGATTGGATCAAATCTTCTGGTCGAGAGATTGTTTAAAATATAAATAAATAAATAACTTTGTTAACATCATTGCTCCGTTCACTGTTCAGAATCAGTAATGTATAACTAAATAATACATTCATCACTATTTTCTGAGAATCTAAACTGATATAAAAGTACAATTATAATTTTTACTAATTCAATTATACCCTACATTTAATATAACTATATAGGCTATAATGTAAAATCGCGATTTATATTATTTATAATATTATATAGCTATATAGGTATATTTTATTGATTTATTAGAAATAATAGTACCTATTTAGTATAATATTAGAACATTTAAGCATGCATTTTTTTAAAATTTTATTCTGCTCATATGAAATCGAAGTAGATATTTTTAGGGGTTCTTTTATAAAACCACATCCTATAAGGGCAGCAGTGCCCTTTGTGCACCAGGACGATACGGTCTATACAGGGCCGGTGTTAAAAAATATTTGTGAGGGGTCTTCAGAGTAATATTTTGCCGACTTATTTTTCCAAAAATGTTAATAAGTAAAAAAAAATCATCAATGAACTGACGAAATATTTTCATCAAAATGTAAATAAGCAAAAAAAAAAAGGTCATCAACAAAGGTCAATTTAATTCCTGAGTGAGGGGTCACCACGACCCCCTAAACCCTCTTTTCCGCCGGCCCTGTGTCTATATATACTAATACCTATATCGGTATCTATATTTATTACTATTTTACTATTCATATTTTTATGAATTAGGACTAAAATTTTTAAAAAGTTTCTATAAATATTTGGAATATTCTCGTTTTTTAATTAGGTAAAATGCGCTTTGCCATTATTGCTTTTAAATTTAAAATAAATATAATACAACATTATGTGTAGCTTATATGGGTAAAAACAAGGAAAGCTAGATGTATATTGTACAGTATAAATTATATAATAAAATATATATATATATATATATATGTAAATTGTATTTATACAAGTATATGTATAGGTACTGATCGTGGGCAATAATATATCTATAATAACATTACCTATATATAGATGCATTATAACATAACAGTTACTTATTATATGTTAAGTTAGGTTATGATATCGTGTAATGTAAAAACCAAAGAACTGCAGACGTAGGATATATAGGTACTTACGTCTTAACACGTATTAATAATAATTAGTATTGATTATTAGTTTATATTATTAATTTATGTAATACAATTTTGTATATAACCAATGCTATATTAGGTACCTAAATGACTTAATATAAATACTTTATTGTGTTATTTTAAAACTATATTTTTAAGTTATAAATTACTAATTATAACTATAGGTAAGCATTACCTGCCTATATTCATTTGGTACACTGCGTGTTTGTAAAATATATTGTAATAATACGAATATAGGTACCTACTGAATAGCTCTAGCTATATAGTATTTGTTTCACACGAGTTCTTGAAGATATTTAAGGCTGAAAAATAAAAAATATATTATATTTATATAATTTATGAATATAAATGCAAGTTGATGTAGGGTACACGTCATATAGGTACGACCTTTTTTTATTATTTGCCCGTAAGTTAAAAAAAAATTATTGAGAAACGTTATAATGTAGTATAATAACTATAATGAGTATAGTACATATATATACTTATAGTAGGTATCTACCTACCTATATATATATATATATATATATATTATGACGTTAGACGTTATAATGATGGCGTTTTATCGATTTAAATGTAATTTGGTTTTGTGAATTACCCCTTTCACATCATCTTCTCACAGGTTAATAATTAATAAAGTTAATACATTTAAAGTTATCCCATATACAGGCTGTATAATATAAGTACATCAGGTGTTCTTACTCAATAACAGACAAAACGATATGTAGCAGTGAGGGTTATGTGTTTTACAGAAAATCCAGAGAGTAGGTGCAAAACGGGAGATTGTTATATGCGCGGGAGCTAAATGTTTATAAACAACCGTTTCGGCCATCGAAAAATCAGTATTGATCCAACATTTTTATCTTTACCTTTACCTACACACACAGGTATCCGTGCGTATATAGTATATATTATATACCAAAGTATTACAAGAAATCCATATATTTCGAAATCCGAAATCATCATGCTGCAGTCCGTCAACAAAGTAGTACGCGTTTAATAACACTTCTCTTTTCTTCTTCTTCTTCTTCGTCTTATTATTATTATTATTATTATTTTTTAATTTTACACGTCTTTAATTTGTTGAAAAATCATAATGTTATTACTCATATTAAATTTTGTTAGGTGATGAATTTCGGTGTTTTGGTGCTTTTGTTCATCGCGGGATGTTCTTCTCAGACACCGGCATCACCCGTAGTACAGGTTTCGACCGCATCTCCCTCGACGCCGTTACCGCCGACGTTGCCATCGACATCGCCTTATTTCAATGGATTTAGATCGATTTACCCTCAACAATATTTCGGTGGACCGATCGTCCCTCAACCGTATATCGGCGGACATACCGCCGTGCCTCCGCAATTTATCAGTGGACCCAACGTTGCTCAGCGGTTCATCAACGCCCCGACCCCGTACGTCGGTCAGTTCGTGCCGATTTTACAACAGACTTTCGACATCACCCCCGAAGGAAGTTACACTTTCAGGCAAGTTTTTATGAAAATCGTTTATAATATTGCTTAAATACGCATATATTATATATATTATTCGTATAGTTTATAATATACGCTTTTAGTATAAATTTGAAAATTTTTGTAAGTAAAATGTACAATATACTTACCTCTATTTTATGCAGTTACCAATCTGCTGACGGATCACAAAGACAGGAATCTGGAGGCTTAAAATATCCTTCTGCGCCAGGATACCCACCAGTGTTGTCTGTCCAAGGATCTTACTCCGCGATAAGTCCCGAAGGTAAATTACTCTATACGAATTTTATATATTATACAGTATAAAATTACGTAGGTACCTATACTTATATTATTCGTTTAAACATTTACTTGAGTTTTTTTTTCGTCGCGAAATAACTGTAATTTTTAATTTAAATAAAATTATCTTATATATCTATATATACCTACAATAAAAATCCAGGATAGGTATATCGAAATTAGAGTAAATGCACACAGCATGAAATAACGTGTTAAATAATATAAATTCAACAAAAGTATAAACTATATATAACTCATATATCTAGAAATACAATTCGAATTTCGATGAGACTTTTACTTCTCAACTATAGCGTTTCATTCATAGTATATCTATACGATTGCTAAACAATATTTTTATAAAAGATACATATTAACAATGAGGAATAATAACACATTGTAACATACATATACCTATATAATATACTTGTATTACTATATTCCAATTTACAAATTCTATTTAAGTTTTATTTGGTAATAATAATCTTCGATTTCTTTTGCTATATCATCAAATAATAATTATACAAACGTATTATATCTATCTACCTATAGGTATACAATATAATTATGATTTTTTCAAGCTTTCGGCTCATTAACCATATAATACATATAATATATATATTATATATTTTTTGTATTATATAGGTGTTATATATATATATATGTATATTGTATATTTATACCATTTAAATTATTTTAGGAATACCAATAGAAGTTTCTTACATAGCCGATGAAAATGGATATCAGCCTTCAGGACCAGGAATCCATCCATCAATCCAACGAGCAGTAGCCCAACAGGTGGCACAAGCCAAACAAGAACAACAACAAATACAGCCAAAAATCGTCAAATAAATAACTTTATTATGTAATAACCCGATTCGAAAATTTATAAAAAAAAAAGTTTAATAAAGTGTATATAAAAAAAATTTTCAATGTGTATATGTGATTTTATTATATAATACATAATTCCTATAATTCTAAAATAATCATGTTGAAAATAATATTAACTTGCTAGCAAAGAGTTTCAACAAAATGTTTAATATTTCATGAGTGACATTTGAATAATACCTATGCCAATCAGAAAAATTCACATATATATATATAAATATATTATATGTAATTAACTTAATATAAAAAAAATAATGTCTGCATCTGCTTTATAATTCACATTATCAGAAACATCTTTTATAGGTATATTATATATATTATTTTATATATACCTATTACTTTATACATTTCTATGACATTGTATTATATGGAAAATTATAATTATTCTGGACGATAGGTATACAGTTTTATTGAAAGTGCACTTACCACAAATCAAAAGTAATTTATTCAATATCAAAAATATCTACTAAAAAGTTAGGGAAGCACTTTGCACGTCGGATATTATAGGATATAGGTAGAGGATGTGGGTCAATTTTAGATTTAAAAGTGATGATAAATCATTGCATTCGATAAATACAATTCTAAGCGGTGTAATTTTTTTTTAGGATGGGGGAGGGGAATTAAAAATAACCTTTCTAAAAAGCAATTATAGTTTTAGTTTTCTATTCAAAAAGCTCTTTTTGAAATGTATTATAAATATATAATATATACTAGCTGTTACATCTGGTTTCACCCAGGATTTTAATTTATACTTTCCTTCAAATTTATTTCGACAAATTGTATTAATATAATATTTATAAATTTTATTTTATTATTATTTTTGGCTTTGAATAAAAACTGTAACCCACTTGCAGCCTACTTCCCTCTGGAAAAAAATAGGTAGTTATACCGTATATGTAGATATATGTATACACTATACACCGTATGTCTGTATAGTGGCAGATCCAGAGCTAGATTTTTGAGAGGGGGGAAGCCTGAAATTGTATAACATGTTAAGATTATTCCATGTTATATTACATAATAAATCATATAAAGCATAGTGAAATACAATATAAAAAATTAGTTTGGGGGTCCAAATGCCACCTTTGTCCCCCTTGTTCCGGCACTGGTTCGTATAAGTATGTATACACCGTATAGATATGTATATATCATATAACATAAGTACCTATATGCAATACATATACATCATATAGAAGGTATAGTTTTTCTTCAAGATCAAGGAAACTACTGGAAAAATATAAAAATGTCATGCTTAAAGTACCATCTAGAACTAATTTTCTATCGTTAACATGCACACCAAAAAACCTATAAGACTACTCAAACTCAACTTATACTCCAAAACTCCTACTCGACTCCTTTTGGACAAAAAATTGCTCACAATCGTAAAAACAATAGGGTTCTCGCTCTGCTCAAAATCTAAAAATTGAAGTAGGTATAATAGCTAATAGCATTGATTATATATTATATATATAATATATATAATATATATATAAATAAAGATAAGCCTCGAAATATTTTGGGGTAGGTACTAACGTTATTTTTAGGTACCTATAGGTACTTACCTAGATAACTTATAAGACCCGCCATAGATATAATATAGTTGTGTCTATATGAATAAACGTGTATGAGCCAAAGAGTGTGGGACAAATGATCGATGATTTATCGGAAAAGCATTTAATGAATTATTCATTAAATTTATTATTATATTATATATAATTATTCATAATTATGAAGGAGTTTCAATAACAGTAATGGATTTACAAATTTTATGAGAGACAATGAAACATGCGTGTTTCACTGACGAATGTCGAAGAATAATAACATATAGTTTATTGGCGTTATATTATTATATTATTGGCCAAATATTATTTTACTTTTTTATCTGTATAATTACCTGTGTATTTATATTTTATAGTTAGGTACTTAATACATACATAATACATAATAATTATATTATTTTAAGTTTTAAAACTAGGTATCTATAATATCATTCATATTTTAAAAATTGTTTTAATATATTTACGTTTACGATTATAAGAGTTTATTATAATAATAAGTACCTACCTACTAATAAAGTATACTTATGTTTTATTTTTATTTATTTTTTTTTATTACCTACTATTATGATCTAAGTAAAACATCAAATAAAGATAGTACCTACAGCTATATATATTATTATATAGCCATACAGGGTACCTATATAGATATGCATATTTTTTGGGTATACCACATAATACTTACCTATTGCTTATGGGTAGAGGTCAGATTTTTATGATTTTACTTATTTGTTTCTAGTCTATGCAGTTATATTGGGGTAAGATATCTTAACGGTTCATAAAACATTAATAAAAATTAATTTTGTATAAAAAAGTATATTTTAATGTTTAAAGAATAAGTATTCAATGCATTAGAAATTATTTAAGAATATATCACAATAATCAAATTTTTGTTAACATTTTCCAAATAAAAAATTTCATTATTATTTTTATATGCCTCCGCGTGTCCATGTGCTACAAACCACAGTTTTAAAAATTAAAAATTAAAATTATATGTAAATAAATTTATAAGTAAAAAACATTTAATAACTAAAAAGGTACATTTAGCAATTTTTCATTTTCTAATATATTTGCATCTAATAAACGGTTTATTGCTTATTTAGGTATAATTTTAATATTATTCCAATATTTACTACTTATCCGGTGTCTAAATGAGGTATACAAAAACAAAAAGGTTGACAATTTGTTCATAATGTGAATATTTAAATTTAATTATTATTTATTTTTTTTAGGGAATATTAAAAGAACATTTTGCATTTTCGAGGACATAAAACATTATATATCTGGCATTTTAAAGGAATATTAAGAGAATATATTGCCTATTTTAAATGACCTAAAATCATCAAATTTTAAGAATTTTAAGAGAATATAAATCCCACCTCTACTTATTGGTACATAGCCAAGTTCGAGTATTTATCAAAATTAAATATGTAAATATTATTGTAAAAACATATTAACTATAAAATACGATCATAATGAAGTTTTCGTAACTTTTAACTTACATATTTTATTATCTATAAATTATGTATTTAACCGATTTAAATGAATATAAATATGAATAAATATTAAATATAAATATGCAGAAAAAAAATTTTCAAGAAAAAATTATTACTATTATTACATAAGTATTAACTATTATTAATTAAATTTATCCCAGATATAATGCCATTCATTTTAATGAAATCTTTGAAGGATGACGTAATAATCAACTAGTAAAAAATTTACTATTACAGTTTTAAAAAATGTCTAGCAGGCACAGATATTTTATTTTCGAAAATATTTATTTTAAGTTAGTCTACTTAATAAATTTTTTCATAATATTAGATAAGTTTGTATTCTCTGATAAAAAAAAAATTCAAAAATCAGGTTATTGTTTAAATTATACGACTTACAAGATTAAAAGACCGAGAATTCCAAGTTTGCTATTTAAAAAAATCAAAGAAATTGTCCTTGCAAATATAATGCATGTACAACTTTTAACTTATAAGTACCTAGATATATATAACATCTAAATATTTTTAAAAAAATCATTTAATTGTAATTACGTAAAATATATTTTATAGTTATAATCAGATATTATGGAATAAATGAAAACTATTATAGGTACATAATGTATATGTATATATTTTTTATGTTATATATCCAAAGAACACATTAAAAAATTACGAAATGCAATGCACATTTATTAAATTACTTTGAATTAGTTGAAGAATTATGATATACACAATATACATATGTACATAAAAACCATTACCATTAGGTGAACATTTACGGAGGAATTGAAATAAAATATTATGAAAATAATTTATTATAAAATATAGTAGTATGGTATAAAGGCGGGGATATATGAGTGACGTCTCTCTCATGACCTTTTTTATGAGATACCTAGTACCTACCTACATATAAGATATATTGTAATTTTGTAAAATTAATATTTACAAAGTTTAATTAATTAATTTAATCTTTATATAATCATATGTGTCTACATTCTGCAGCTATCACATCATGATTGTATAATATAGTATATAAATTAATAAAATTCAAGGGTCTGGATATGTAAATGTATTATGTGTTCTACCAAAACTGATATTTTATAATTACAATGGGAATCTATGTAATATAATCTACAATGCTGGCGATAAAAAATATTTGGAGGAAGGACTTTCTCAAAGTAATTTTGCTGACTTATTTTCCCAAAAAAGTCAATAGGCAAAAAAATTCATAAATTTTTTCTTAAATTTTCCGAATGATACCGACTAATTGCCGGCTGTACATAATTTTGTCTCCTTACTTCCTGTGTGCGACTTACTTTCCTTCACGACCATAAATGCAAATCGCAGGGGAGCTCAACCCCTCTGAAATTAAAATTAGATACCCTCCCCTTATTTGAATGTAACAAGCAATTTTTAACAATGCTAAAATTGTGATATATATATATATATATATTTGGGGCTGAAGGCAGTGAAACCTCTCCACCAATCCGAAAAAATTTGCGATTATGGTAACGAACCTTTATTAAACCTCCTTTCTTGCTGGATTTATTACAACATTAATAGTTAACACCCATTACAATCTACAGTGGTCGAAGTGACGTAAAAGCTAAAATAAGTGGAAGGATGGGAGATTATAAATATTACAATATGAAAAATTCTTAACTACCTATCTGTAGGTATGGAACTATATTCAATTTTCCATTCCTTAAATCCTCATGAAAAATGTATAGGTAATCAACGAAGTTTGCGGGTTGAAAATTGTTCTGCTTTTATATATATCTAATACCATTATAATTATATATAGCAGACAGTAAAATGAATAATATTTAATAGGTAGTTAGGTATCTAATTAGTTAATAATTGAAGTATAATGTTCAAGTATGAATAAATTATTAAAATCAATTTATATATATATTATTTATATATTTATATATTAAAAGAATACATTTTATATAATGTATTTAATATATATATATATATATATAATAAAAATTCATAGGATAGTAACGTTTTACTAAACAATTATCATTAAAACTTTAATTAAAATCACTATAGAAGTAGATTTTTTGGTAATTCTAAACTTATAAAATGTATATTTTACATTCAAGATGTTTGGAAAATGCTTGAAAATAGTATATGTAATATGTATATATACATTAAAAAAAAAATACGGTTGCAAATGGTAAATAATTGTCTTTGTTACCTGCAGTTACTAAATTTACCATTTGTTACATTGACAATATTTTATCATAATGATATAAATATTATTAGATCAATAAATATAATTTTGTCAATTTGACAGTAAATTTTTAAATTGATAATAACTATTATATCCACACAACAAAAAAAAAGTATACCTAATAGATTATAATAAATTATTATTATATCAAAATAATGATTATTTTATAGACAATTGATAAGTGAATAAAATGTTTGTCGGTTGTATAATGACAGAAATTTTGTCGATCGAATTGGTTTTTTTTTATCAATATCATCAATGTTTTTTTTTTTTTATTGTTATTAAAATTTCCTTTCGTCAAGATTGCGAGGTCACGAAAATATACTCACACAAAACAAACGAAAAGGCATTAAAAAAATATTTTAGGCTTAAATCACCTGTTTTAAAATCTATAAAGAACAGCATTTAAGTGTTTTTTGAAATATAAATTACAAAAAAGTTATAGTGATATATAAAAATATAAAAGTAGTTTTTATTGGTACATTCAATTTTGAGTTGAGATGAATATTTAAAAATGATAAAATTTCGATCGTGTTGTTTCCGAAATATTAATTAAATTATATGTGTGTTAGTGTTATAACTCTAAAACATTATCATTTTAAAATGCTTTTTATTTGTTTTGCGTAAATATGTTGTTTTTAAACAAATATTGAGATTAGATGACAATAAAAATTGAAAAGTACTGATGAAGGTATTTGAACATTTTAGATACTATCTATCCTCTTTAGGTACAATTTTTTTCTTAAGTCTTACCAATTGTAGAATCTAAATTTTAACAAAATATAAGAATATTTAATATGATTAAATACCTATATATAAATATATATTCACATAGAAAATTAGGTGAACTCGACATATATATATATAACCTATAGTCAATATAATTATTATATAAGTACCTATATGTAATATTCCTAATATACCTAATTTTCTATGTGAATATTTATCTTTTTTCATTTTTGTTTTTTAGACTTGAGTGTAACGATAAATGTATTGGTTATATAATGATGTGTTTTATTTTTTATTATTTATTTTATATATATATATATATATATAACACAACTCAAAAAACATGAATTTTTAGTTTGTAGTCTATCCAATGTGCACTTTAATAAAAATATTGACTTGTGTCAAATAATTTTAAAGTCCGCCAGATATTTTACTTTATAGACTTATTTTTTATTTTCCTAGTCAAATAATTTTGTGTATATTTTTATGAAAAATTACAAAACAATTTAGTTATATTTATTGTTTTTAAATATACTAACTATAAATAGAAAAGAAAAAGACAAAATTGTATGTATAATACTAAAACAGTTGCCAAGATTCCATAGGTACATTTTTTAATTAAAAAAATTAATACATTTTTTTAAGTACCTCTCATTAAAAATGCATGTTTTTGAGTGTGTCATTATTCTTATGCGTAGGCGATCTATACATAATATATAATATGCTCGTAAGCTAGTATATTTACAACTAAACAACGATACCAAATTATTTATTTTTAATAATAATTTATACGATTTTTACGATACACTATTTGTAATTGTATTCGTGTTTTTTTTTTTTTTTTTTTTAGTGGGTTAGGTACCGTCAATTAAATACCTATCTACCATTAAAATTGTAAATATTTTAAAATAAATATAGCTACCCATTATAATATGTATTTTAGTTTATACTCTATAGTTACTTGTAATATCGTACCTACCTATATTTCATAAATATTTTACAAAAACTAATACAAATTTGATGTGTTGTAGGTGGTGTATACTTTTCAATGACCCTGGGTCAAGTACGGAAATATATATATAGGTACTTTTACTTATGAGGATTCATCTGTTATTATCATACAAATTATAATGTATACAATATCATATTAAAAACCAGCACTCTGATTTATATGTTATTATAATATGTATATATTTATGTGATGCACATTGATCTGACAACGTATAATTATCTGTCACTTAGCGGCGAGAAAATAAATAATGAATAACTGACAGTTATAATAATATTTTAGTTATATCACATTATATTTTATATATTTACATTTTGCACGTTATATTGCATTATATTTTATTTTTAACGTTATAAAATCGTTTACGTAACTTTAGAGCATTATTATAGTTTCCATATTATTATTATACACTTAATTGCAATAATTTATTATTATATATAGGTAATAAACGTAACTATACCTATGTATAGATAATAGGATTAGAATAAACATGCCGTCCATATTTTGTTATCTAGTAAATAAATTATGAATTTTTATAATAGGGACAATTCGAAAATTAATATTTTGAAGAAAAAAATACATAAGTTCTCACACGAAAAATAATAATCTATTCGTGAGACATGCGAATCATATTGGCCCATGGGTGATTTATTATTTGGAAATATATATATAGATATTAGTATATAGTGTATATATATATATAGTTGTATAGTTACAGAAATGATTTTGAGGACTGTGACTTGAGAGGTCATATATTTAATATTAGGTACCTACCTACTAACCTACATACATATATACCTAATTAAAAATGTTTGCAAATAAGCAATAATTTAATTATGATAATCATTATCATATAAAAACATAAATTATAATATGAAATAAGTAGTCTGATTTAGGGACAGCTAGAACCGTCTAAAACACCACCGCCATAATGAGAGTATTACTCTAGGACCACCACCCATCACCAGGAGTCAGTTATACCATCCTACGTCATTCTCCTCCTCCGTCGCCACCCCTGCGTAACGTTATACGTTTCCATTTTCAAGTTTCTATTTTACACAAAAAAGGTCATATATTTAAAAAAAATCATGTATTTAATTATTAGAAGAAATACAATTTAAAATTAAATGACATTAGTTTAAGTCAAATATTTAAATCAACCTAGTTAAGTTTGATGTGAAATTTTAGGTCTATTAAGTATTAACTAATTTTTATTATTATAATCTATAATTCAATTTAAATGTACAATCAATCTCTAACTACAACGAATTCTGATTTTTGTATACGTAATCAGGTTACTGATTATTAATTATCATTAATCAATGATATAATATAAGGTTTGTTGGTATCAGAGGTAAATGGGAAACCCCCTCCCTTCCCCCCCAAAAAGTCATAAGCGGTTTTTATATAATATATATTTATACCATAGGTTCTCTACCGAAAATGACGTTTTTTTTTTGCTTATTTTTTTATTAATTTTTTTTCCAAAAAAAAAAAATTTACTACCTACTAGATTCATGACTAGTTGGTATGCATAAAGCAAACGTAATTTGGATTGGTAGTGATATTGGTAGGTATATTACCTATATAATTTTATGCTAAAATATTGAACATCCTAATGAAATTTTTTTTAAGAATATAAGCTTTAGTGTACGGCTCTGTCTCTCCCAAAAAACTATTACTAGAAACTGCGTAATAGTACCTAATAAATATAAACAGTCTATAAATTGAATAGATATAAGAATATAAGCATGCGTGTGACGTATGATATTATTGGAAAATTACTATATAGGAAACAGTTTTATTATTGAAGCACATTTAAATAAATTTCAAATTTACAAAATACCACCATTCCAACCAATCTGTAGCACTTGCATAAATTTTAAGTAATGAAATAATTAAATTTACGAGTATTATACAAAATGTGTGTTACAATTTAATTTAAAATTAGATATTAATTAATAATTATTATTTTTAAATAAAAATTTAGATAAATCTTGTCTTGAATCCATCTATTTTTTATTTATGGTAGGTATATAATATATAGTGCAATAATCAGCTAATTTATTTTTCATTATTTTTCCATAAAATTATTTTTTTTTAATATTATAGCTGGTACCTACTATAAATATAAATATTAAATATACATTTTTAATATTTTTTTTTTTAAATAGATTTTTTGGAAGTTTACAGTACTATGCAAAGTGGGTTGTACTATACAAAATTGTATGGGTGGCTGACAGTGATCAAAGTGGGAGGACAGAGAGGAACTATTTAATTTAAATTTCGGGAGGACAGTTCAAAATTTCAAATATTTTTTTTAATCATAAAAGTTAATGTGTAAATACATTAAGAGTAAAAAAAAAATGTATTTAGTTTTAGATAAATGTATTTTAAAAATGGTAATTAGGTAATGATTATACGATTTATACGACGGTTCTATAATATGACAGTTGTCAGTAAAATAGGTCTATTTTAATGTAAACTGAATTTTTTATTTTTATTATACCCATTCATATAATTTTATTAGTTTCATAATATTAAGTACATTTTAAAAGGATACATTATATTTTATCTATAAATACCAATAATTAGGTATTAAACTTAATGTTTAACCTGATTTTTAAGGGGTTTTGTATAGGCAATTTTTATGAAATAAAAGAAATAAAAAGAAATTAAAATTCATCAGTTTAAAAATATATGAATATATTTTTAGAGTACTTAAAGTTAGACTTGTATTAATATCATTTGTCGTATAATTAGGATATATGTTAAAAAATTATGTTTACGCATTTTTTATTTTTATCAACTTGAGAATATTGTAGAAAGTTGAAATAAAAAATAAATTATAAAGAATAAAATTTTCCAGAATAATGGAAACAATTTTTGATACATGCATTTTAACATGTTTCATAAGTTGTTAAAAAATATAAAAAAATCTATATTTTAACAGCTCATAACATGTAAAAATGCATATATTAATAATCGGCTCCATCAGTCGCTAGACAATGCTGCTATGATTTGTTTTTATTTCGTATTTCTAATACATGTTTGTAAATTGATAAAAACTAAAGATGCTAATGCACGTTTTTCATTGAAAAACTGTCGGTGTGGCGTCCTCTTAAAACTGAATTTGATGTTTTTTTTCGTCATATAATCTTATAGGTAGGTAATTATAATAATGTTATATAATATGAATGTTAGAGTAGGTATAGTACCATAATAAATTTAAATGTTTATTTGAAAGTTGAGATAGAATGTTTTGTACATAATAATAAAAAATGAAATAAAAAAAGTTTAAAAAATTGTATTTAGTTATAAATTGTTTGCAAGATCTACATTATAAAAAACTATTTTGATAAAAACCAAAAATGTATTATGTATAATAGTTACGTAGGTATCTATTATTTTTAATGACAGTTTGATTTTTATTGTTCTTATTTAAGACTTTAAGAGATTCTTAGTTCCCAAAAAATGTCCAAACAAAATTGAATAAGGTTTAACGGTTCAAGGAAAGCTTTTTTTTGCATTAGTTTTAGTCCTCCCTGCAATATCACATGTAATAATATGTGTAAAAAATTTAAAAAATAGTAAAATTTTATTTTTGAGAAGTGCTTTTTCAAGTGTTCTGTTAAGTTGTTTGAAATCTGGCTTATAATTGCTAAATGCAGATATCGGGGCATACTTAAAAAATTTCAAGTCACTACTTAAAAGGTCTTCTGGTATACCTACTGTTTGTTGTAGTATTTCCTCTAGTTATAATTTCTGATATATTTGATAATTGCCGAAATCCATCATTTTTTTCAATAACTTGTTTAAATTTATTATATATTTCAAGTTTCAACACATTTTGCACAAGATACCTCTTTAAACTTATTTTAAATATTTTCAACAATTTTAATTG
Organism: Pemphigus obesinymphae; assembly: GCA_025469235.1. Taxonomy (NCBI): domain Eukaryota; kingdom Metazoa; phylum Arthropoda; class Insecta; order Hemiptera; family Aphididae; genus Pemphigus; species Pemphigus obesinymphae. The sequence goes on along the minus strand of JAIPRL010008619.1, from coordinate 3,425 downwards.
AATCAGCTAACAATAGTCCTTACGTTTCTAAGCTTGTTATTGCTGCTATTAAAATTCCATAATTTGAATAAATAAATACCAAAATGTTTTCTTCTAATATTTTTTTTACCTTTTCGATAAATATGGCATCTTCAGCACTAAACTACATTTAATATTGGTTTAAAATGTTCACAGTAGTATATTGCTGCTTCCAGCCATGTTCCCCAGCGTGTGATAACTGATGAAGGAGGTAGAGGGACATCAGAAGCTATTTTTTTTTAACAGTTCAACATATACCGGTGCTTTAAAAATACTTTTTTCATATTTGCGATTAGTTCATCGACTTTAAAAAAAAAGAGAACGAATTTTTTCTCCTATTCTATGAAGTCCATGAGCTAGGCAACTTACGTGGATCATTTTGGAGTAAAATTCTTTTATAGCCTTTGCTGCTTTTACTATGTAAGGAATTAGCTTTTTCTAAAACGTTACATGCAAGTAAAAATATTTTACTCGGTTTATAGATTTAAAAATAATTGAAATATGAATATATCTTTAATTAGGTAATAGTATTAACTTTTTTCTTCAATATATGCATTATATTTTTGAAAAATGCTAAAATATGCATAATAAATCAAAATGTTCCAAATATGCAAAAATATGTAAAATCAAATTTGTACCCCAACTTATTAGGCTAAGATTCAAATTTGTATCTTACCTATCTACTTTCTTAACTAATTAATACAAATATGCAAGTCCATATAATTCCGGGCCCTAATAATTATAGTATTTTAGTTCGTGGTTTGTACTTTGTACAGTGTACGGATAACAGCTGCGCTTGCTTCGTCATTTATGTGTAGAGTTTCTTTTTACCTTTTTGTATACGCCACCCAATATATTTACCTAATTTTTCTTGCAACCCATCTATGTAAATAAAAGTAAAAATATAAATTAAATACCTATATAAAAATATTCATTTTGAATATTTAGACATGGTATTTTTTATGTAAATTCCTTCTAAAATCGTTTAAAAAAAAATTAATATAAATATATTTTATATATATAAAAATAAATTAAATATGAAGTTTGTTAATGACATTTATGACTTCCTATTGTTGTTGTGTATTTTTAATTAGTTTATTGGTATTGACTATAGTTAAAATGAGAATTAACCAGGACCCTCAACATTCGAAACAGTTTTAACTTACATTTTTTAGTTAGAACTAGTTGTGTCTGAAATGTATTGTCGAAAACTAGAATTATCTAGTGAAAATTATCAGAAGTAATTTTTACATCGTTAGTTTAAACTAGGGAAAAGTAGGAAATATGTACATATTAAGATAAGTATAGGAAGTTATTAATGTATAGAATAGGGTAATCTAATACAGGGATTTATTTCGGCTGGGTAAACTATTGTGGCATTTAGAATTACACAGAATCATATTTTTTTTATACAATTAACGAATTGTTGCCCATGTTTTTTTTGCAAGTGCATCTCACAAATTTAAGGTTTTTTGGGGCGCTGATATCGCGTCTTAGACCTTCTTCATAAAGGAATCGTAAGCCTCTTTCGACTTTCGCAATGACATTATAATGATTATCTTTTTCTTCTGCCTCGCTTCCTTAAGCTTCGTCAAAAACCGTTCTTGCGGAAACATTTCTCTCTTTACTTCTCTTATCGTTTAATCTTAAATAATCACGGAGAAATTTTCCGACTAAGAAAAATGCGAAAATCCAAAAAAAATAATATACTAAATAATGTTTATAATGCACTGTACATGCGCAGCCACGAACTGAACGAAAGTCACCCAAAAAATGACTACGATTTATTTGTAAAAAAAATGAACGGCACGATACTCACGTCTATCACAGCAATATATTATTATAATTTTATTTTTTAGGTACCTTGGTATGTGCGATATTAAAGTTACCTTAATTGATTCGTTACCAGAAAAATCTAAAATGTCTAGTTCCAATACTAGAATATGTAAATTTTCTATCAAAGGGCTCTTTATTTAAATACTCTTACTCCTCCTATTTAAAAAAATGGACCTATATATAGGTATATTTATAAAAAATTAATAAATACATTTTTTTTTTATTAATTACCAAAATGTGGTTAAATGTTTTCAAAATGTTTAACATGTTTAACACGCTACAGTAAATATTTTATGTACCTACCTACATTTCAAGTACCTACCTATCTAGTGTAATTATTTTCTGATTTATAAAGATGTTCGGTTATTCTTAATAATTTTCCTTTACGCGTAAAAATTTACAGGAAAATTAATTGTTTAAAGTACCTACAATAACTAGAATAAATTTTCTGGGAAAAAACTCAGCTTTACCCTAAAACTTATTACTCGACTACTTCTACCCGAAAAATTATTTGCAGAAATAAAAACATCATTGCGTAAACCAAGGGATCCATCGCTCCGCTTAAAATCTAATAAGAGAAAGTCAAGGTCTGTTATCTTTACCTTAAAACAAGGACAAATACATTATACACACATCAATAACATCCCAATACCATCTTCTTACAACATTAAATATCCATCTTGGTAACTATTACATCTAATTGATACACCGAAAAATTAATTTTTTTTAGGAATGTTTTTTGAGAATGCTAAAAAATTAATCAAAATTAAGTTAAGAGAGATTATTATACATGTACCTATAGAAAAAATTATAAAATTGTGGCTCCAAGCAGTTAGTCAGGATTTTATCTACGAAGAAGCCAAATATTTTAATTGATGAGCAAAAAAAATAAAAAAATCAAGTCAGTAAGTGATGGAAGCACTTTGCTCGTAGAATAGGATACTGGTGAATATATACTTTTTGAAAATTTAAAATTTTTAAACTCCTATTTTTCGAAATTACGAAGAAATAACTTGTTCTTTTGCATTTCCAGTTTAGTTTTTCCTTACGCGTTTATCCAAAAAAAAGAAAATAATCTCACATTTACTACTGGGAAATGGATGTAGGTACCTATACTGATCAATCCTTACACATGTGACGATTTGATCATAGCTAGTGTGTGCAACTATGCAAGCGGGTGTAGTAAATTGTGCTTTTGCCACATCTAAAACTTATTATCGAATTGTATGTAATGAATACTAAATAAAAAATATTAATAAATAAATACCTAGTTACTTACTTGAATTGATTTTACATTTTATTATATTATATTCGTTAATCAAAAAAATCACAATATCCAAGATTTTCACATATTTCTCCCATCAATGACCTTCCAAAATTCTCCACAATTCTTTAAAAATTAATTATCTATTTTGGAGATATATTTTTAAGAGGCTGCAACACTTGCGATTTTTAAGGGGTTCTGTATAGGCAATTTTTAAGAAATATTATGAAAAATAAAAATCTAACAATTTAGAAATATTTATGTACATTTTAAAATTAATCTAAAAATAGCCCCGTACTCGTATCAC
>JAIPRL010008618.1:0-19835 GCA_025469235.1 Pemphigus obesinymphae | reverse complement strand
GAAAATTGACATAATAATACTCAACAAATAACGAAAACAATGTAATTATCACACATACTATCTTAAATCATGCACCGGTCTACCGAGAAAAGAACATTGATAATATTTGGAAAAAAGCAATATGGCGGTACTTGCGTATCACAAAGTCGCCAGCATACCTGTTTATTTTGTCATGGTTAATATCATGTTATTTTGTCTTATCTATAACCAAACACATTAACCACTACATTTGATCGGTTATAAATTATTATAACCAAAAGTGATTGTTTATAAAACTCAGTAACCAAAATGCATTCGGTTGATCGGGAAAACACGTCTAACAATAAAATTATCATGGTAATGTTAATAAAATATTATGATATTATACGTGAATATTTCTTGGTCGCGCGAAACGCAAAGCCGGCGCGCTGGTATCCTGGTGCCGGCATACGTGCGAATCGGTTGCGTGCGAGTCGTGCGACGGGCACCGGGACCGGCCCGGCCGGCCGGTCGTCGCGCTCATGGTATCCTAATGGGCGAAACGTATCGGCTAAAAATTGATTCGGCAAAATTAATTCACGTCGGCCGGCCAAGGGGCACGGACGAGGCCCCGGGACGGTCGTGCCCCGTTACGGTGCCTGTCATTGGCCGTCAACGACGTCAACGACACGGAACTAACGAAATTCGGGGGAACTCGGTACCAGGGGCCCAGCGAACCCGGCACGCGCCGCCGCCACCGCCGCCGCCGATTATTATCCCACCGCGTACGTCGCGCTTGCCGTACGACCGCCGCCGAATCGCATTGTATAACAATACGCAAACGGAACGGGCGCGGAAAAAAAAAATAAACATTGTACGATACATATTTGAACACAAAAAACACGACGCGATTTATATCTCTCTCGTTTTCAAAATGGACGTATTCTTTGAAAAAACGCGTTTATTCGATCAGTATTATTATTATTATAGACACAATCAAAGTATAACGTCCATATTATATTGTAAATTATATCGTTTAAAAACGAATAAATATAATAATATGCGCAAATAAAACGGTGGAAAGAAATAGACTTTTATATTATAAGAAATCAATTTGATACCTAATAATTCTATACAGTATACATAGTGTTTTAACGCTGCAATATAACGTATTTTATAATATGTTATCTAACCTATTTATTTTTATTTTTATAGATCGATTATAATAATATCTTCTTCTTCTTCTTCTTCTTCTTCTCCTTCGCTTTCTCTCCCAACTATTTGGGGTCGGCCTGGTCCTACACTTCCACTTAACCCTATCTCCCGCATCTTCTTCACTTACTCCCACCTTCCTCATATCACTCGCCATTATATCTCCTCTATCTCTTTTTCGGTCTTCCCCTCCTCCTCTTACCAACAACATGCGTTTCCCTTACTAATCTTACTGCCTCAGTCTCTTCCTTCCTTAATACATGCCCGAGCCATCTTATCTATTCTCTCTCATTTTGTCTACTATCGAAGCTACTCCTATACTACCTCTAATATACTCATTCCTTATTTTATCCTCTCTAGTAACTCCACTCGTTCACCTTAACATTCTCATTTCAGCGACACTCATTCTCTGTTCCATCTTTCTATCTACTGCCCAACATTCTGTTCCATACGTCATTGCAGGTCTCACCACTGCCTTATCAAATTTACCTTTTAACCTAATAGCGATTCTTTTATCACACAGAATACCTGGCGCTTCTCTCCACTTCGTCCATCCACACTTGATCTTGTGTTTCATATCCTCTTCGAAACCAAAAATCTTTCACCAAAATCATACTCTATATATTCTGTTTTACTCTTACTAATCCTCAGTCCTTTACTTTCCAGAGCTTCCCTCCACTCTTCAAGTCTACCATTCACTTCCTCAGCACTTTCTCCTATCAGTACTATATCATCTGCAAACAACATGCACCATGGTATACCTCCCCTGTATATCCTTTGTTATCTAATCCATTACCAGGGAAAATAAGTAAGGACTCAAAGCTGAACCCTGATGTACCCCCACTCTGACCCTAAAATCCTCAATTTCTTCCCACAGATCGATTATAATATATATAATAAAAATGAAAAATGAAAAATGTTCATTATATATTTCGTAATTACAGTTTTAAAAATTTTTTGTTAATTCAAGGCGTTAGATGAATATTATCATTAACTGTAATACGTACCTCGGTCCAGTAGTATATACATACCGTTGTATATACAATAAATAAATATAAACAGAAAACTAAATATAATGTACATAGTATATAATGTTCTGCAATACTAAAAATAAGTATATTTATCGTGAACTTGCGTTTGCGAAGAAAATCACTATAGTGTATAACACGATGGTTTTACTAATATCTATAAAATTAACTATACGTATATAAATAAAATGGGTAATTATATGGGCAAATCATATTTCAGAATAATTATTACTAATAATAGTAGGATTACCAAAACATTTTGATGAAAATCATATTCATTGTTAATTTACGCTTTTTTTTTCCTAGATCAATTAAATTACAAAATAATAACATTTTTTCGTAATTGCTTACAGTTTTTTTTAACTTTTAAGAGTATTATTGTTATAACCTATATATATTACATAGGTACCTTTTTCAGTAGTTTCCATCATTCGTACAAAATAAATAAATACAAAAAACTAAATATAATATGTAGTATTCTGTAATAGGTATTAAAAACAAGTATTGTGATCTAATTCTAATCGTCTAATATGATTATTGACATAAACGACGTATAGTTGACAAAAATAAGCACTAATTTCATGACCAATATATAATGATAAAGAAAGATTAACTGGGTAATTATCTTAAGTTTGATATCATTTATTTTTATTTTTGTCGCAGTAAAAGAAGTATAATTTCCTCCCACTGTGTGACGTAATCATGGGTGAATGTAATCAACTTAGTGACTCGTTTAATACAAGATTAAATGTACGTTCAAGTGTTGAAGTAGACATGGGTATAATGTATGTATAGTATTTTTTATTAAAATATGTAAATTAAGGTTTATTGCCTTATTACGCTTTTTTTTAAAAAAAAAGGTCAAGGAGAGAGATACGTCACTGAATTGGAAGTTTGCGAATTTAAAATTAACCAACCAAAATGTCGTGTAAAATTGAAAAGTTGACCAATCAAGATTTTCAGAAAATTTATCTCATTCAATAATATAAGCTCCATTACTATTTCATACAACATAAATTAATACATATTTTTTTTACTACCTATATACTGGACTAATGAATTATTATTATTACTTTTTCATAATATATATTATATTTAATATAATCTGGAGTAATGAATTATAATTTAAAATATAGTCTGTAGTCCAACGGATTATTTTAACATAATTTAAAAATCCTAATTTATCTATCTATATAGGCAATATTACAATATAAAATTAATACATCAATTTTAGTTGGACAAAATGTATATATATATATATATATATATTATTAATAGGTATACCTATTTCATACTTGAATGATTTATTTAATAAGAATGTACTTGGAGAAAAACGATTTAATTGTAGAAAACAATAATTTCAGATAATTTTATTGTTATCATAATTCATATTTAGGAAACTACAGTATATTTATATATATATATATATTTTTTTTTTTAACCCTGAAAATGAAAATAGCTGTAATAGATAAATACAAAATAGACTTGTTTAGAAATGTTTGTTCTGGAATATTCAAATTTAAAAAATAAATGTGCAACAATGTTTTTTAAAATAATTTATAAAAAAAAAAAACATTTTAAACGTATTCGTTTTCCGGATTTCTGTTAAAAATTTAGTGCCCGAAGCGATCGCCCCACTAAAATTACGCCATTACTCACTATATAGTAATAGTTGTAAAACGATATTATAAAAAAACGACATGATAAAAATATAAACAAGACTGTTATTTTATGTGTAATAGACATTATATACAAATAATACTCTATAGTCGTATATTGTAATGATGATATTCTTTTTATGTGTTTACCAAACTTATCGCGCAGATTCGTTTTTCGAATATACACATATTCTATATGCATTATGCAATATGATATATACACGCAATATTTCATATCCTTGTTTTCAAATGTAAAATTCGTCCTTATGTTTATACTTTTTTTTTTACGATACCGTTATAATAGTTATACTTTTTGTTTTATCTATTTCTGTACGGTTTAAAATAAATATAGGTATACACTTTACGAATTATAATAACTATATACTACCATTATATATATATATATATATATAATATTATTATGAACAATAAACGCTAGGCGAATGTATATAAAAAAAAAAAAAAAAATCATATCGCTCGATTCGCATTTTCCATTTCGTTTTTTCTCGTACCGATAAAATGTATCACCTTGTTCACATCTGTTTACATGAATATTCTTACATATTATATAATATACGTATGTATTATGTGCACACGATGGTATATACTGCACTATATTTTATACTTGCGTGCACATTTGTCTTTGAAATTTATTTATAAAATATTCATAATAAGAACGAGTAATCGAATAGTAAATATAGGTATAGGATATATATTATAACATGACGTATACATCGTAGTTTAAAATATATAACTGTTTCGAATAAAATTATGTATAGTTGAACTTAAAACAAAGTTGTCAGAATGAAATTTTAAATATATATATATATATATATGTGGATGATGTATCGCGTGATTATCGAGCGATAATGGAATATTCATTTTTATACGGTAATTGAAATATCGACAAACTCATTTTTAGGTTTTGAGCGGAGCACTCGTATATTTTAACTACAATATTTTTAATGAAGGTTTATTATGAATAACGTTGAGTATAATATATATCAGCATGTCTTTTGGAAAAATGTTAAACGGGACGTGTATTGTGAGAACTCAGTCCCCCTGCGAGTTACGACCTCTCCGCATCAACTCCGGTCTCCTTATTACATAAAATGTAAATGTATATAGGTACGTGGACAAAAGGGAATAAGTAAAAAAATCGTTACCTTTAGAAAACTAAACAACTTTTGTACACTGTAGCTCGTATTGAGTATTGTTTTTATCAATGAGTTTGCTGAAATAACGAATACGTCGTTTTTGTCAATCAATATAAGCAGGTCACTATAAAATCTATAACAATTTGCAAAAAGTATACGAAAAAATAAAAAAATTATAAAAATTTACTCAGCGCGCCGTCCAAAATAATTCTATAAAAAATAAAGATCAATGGACAAAACTCATCCCTCATCATTCCACCTAAATTCATATAAAATCTGACTACACAACGGAATATGCCAAAATGCAAAATAATAATGTTTTTTTTTTTTTTTTAGTGGATTGTGAAAATAATAATGTAATCGTGTTTTATGATTAAAATCAACAACATTAAAATATGTAAAAAAAAGTATTAATAGTAACTGTGTAAATAATATATTATAATTCCTATATATAATTGCATAGGTAACTTAATTACATACAAGGGCCGATCTGAAGCTCGTTTAAGGGGGATGGCAGTGGTGTGAAAATCATTTACAGATTAAGTTAATAAGCAAATAAAAAATCAATCTCATACTCCTCAAATAATACTTAATAAAAAGAACTTTCCCTGATAATATATTAAACTGTAGTCAGCGTAACTCAAGAATTTTTAAAAGTATGTAGTAAAAACTCATATCATAAAAATAAATATAGCATAAGCAAAAACAAAAACCAAACAAAAAGAATATGATAGAATCGATGATGTGAAAATATGAAAACATTTGCATATAACTCAATTTTAGAATTTTTTTTTTAAAATGTGTACCTACATTATATTTTAATAAATATACGTAAAACACGTGTAAATATAACGTTTTATTTTGATCATGATCATCTTACTTTTTATTTTTCTTAATCAGTTCCTCGATTATATCGATTGACGGTAAAATTAATTTCGATGAATACTTAATAGGGCGTGATATCAGTATTTGTGGTCTCCGTCTAACCAGCTGTTAACATACAAAATTTACATTCAGCAGTTTATATCACGACTTTATATTTTTTAATATTAGAGTGAATTGACCTATTACTAAGTTTATAGAAAATGCCGTAGAGTCGTCTTTTTCTGAAATTTTAATTTTAAAGAAAAATATATCTATTTTAATTAATGAGTTTTTGAAATAGTGATATCTCCTTACAAAATAAAATATTCGGAAAAAAGGACGAAGCTGCAGCACATATAATGATCTCACCTATAATTTTAGTATTAGGTTAATTTACTCTAATATTAGAAATGACAAAGTTGTGATACAAATTCTAAACATAAATTTCGTATCTTATCAGTTAATTAGACGGAGACAACAAATACGGGTATCACGTTCTCTATTAAGATCAGGGGGTGGACACTAAGCCGAAATCCATAAATAAGTCGCCATGTTCTCGGGTGCGATGTTATCATTGTGTATACCACATAATTTATACCACAATAGACGCTATCAGTTAACTGTCCTATGCTATCAAGTTATCAGTACAGAATATTCTGTGATATCAGTACGTCGGATTATACCGATATATTACAAATATATAAACACCGTATAAATAATGATAAAATCGCACCCGAAAACATGGCGACTAATTTTCACGGCGTCCTAGTATGCTGCCTGTGTAAATTCTTATCAGTGACCATTCTGATTCTTTTATTCTGTGCCAATATGCTCTATGGTGGTGGTTAACATCTTAAATCGCTACGAACGCTAGTAGTAGAATTTCACAGCTGATTCAGAGAGACGGTTTGTTCGTCAATGTAAATTGTGGAGTAATATAGCTCGTTGTTCAACCTGTCTATCTTTAATCGTGATGTGGACTATACGGGGAACAATACGGAATACAAGAAGTGTAATTTTACTGTGTTCGTGTTTGTGACGCGTGCACGTTTCTATAATTTCTATATTTCTTTATTCAGGGGCGTACGCAGAGGGGAGACTAAGGGGCTGAAGCACCCCCCCCCCATTGCCAGTATAATTCTACTTTTTTTTATGTTTCATATTATAAATATAAAATGACGTATTTTCAACTTTTTTTTTCTGGTGGGGTAGGTCTAAATATATTGAAAAACAATCATTAATATAATGATATTTACATGAATTTTCGGTACCCTTGGACCCCCTCTCCATAAATACGCCACTATACATATATATTTTTTCACGCAGTACCTATTTTATTATAACACTCAAATAGCACCTACTATTTATTCTCATTCATGCCTAATCTTGTGTCTACCGATTTATTTTCAAGCCCACCCCATTGAAAAATCCTGCGTACGCCACCGTCTTTATTATTTATTAAATTTTTTCTTTTATTATTGGTGTATATTATAATATAGTAGATAAAAACGCAGTATCACATTCACAGACAATTCGAAGTATTATTCGGTAATTTTCGGCTTTTTCTATAAAACGTATTTATACATTAATTTTTTACATTTCGGTATAATAATATAATACCTTTTAAATTTGTACATAATTATTATTATTATTATTATTGTATGGTACGGTTTTGAAAAAGGAATAATAGTTTTCAATCGCTATCAAAGCCCATCACCGATATCATTATATATATATTATAGCGGGTAGTATTCGATTATTATTATTATTTCCATCGCGACCCGGCCCGGCTCGTTATCGTCATCAATGTCGATTATGCAGACGGCCCCCCCCCCCCGGTGTAAGGTGTGCATAATATATACGACGTAGTCACCGGTGGGGGGAGGGGGGGTGGCGGACGGTCGGGAAGGCCGTGTGTGCACGCGTCACCGCCGCCATCACCCCGTTTTCGATTAATTAAACTCGGACGGGGGGGGAGGGGGAGGAGAGCCAATTGTCGGCGGCGGCCCCGTGCACCTGTAGGCGCACATACGCTCATATTACGATATATATATATATAATATACGTTTTATTCACTGCACTGCACCGTTCTGTTTCCGGTCGGCCGACTCTGTAGAAACGGTTTTCGCGGACGGACCGCGTTCATAAAATAATAATAATAATAATAATGATAATAATAATGACGACAGAACGCTGTGGTGGTGGTGTACACACATGTACGGTGACGACCAAAGGCGACAGTTTAATTTCGACATTGATTCCTCTCCGCACAATAATTATAATAATAATAATATGATGTAATATGATGTGAGCTGCTTTCGCGTACGTTTTGCGTGCACGGCGAGCAGACAATCCAACGGCGGCGGCGGCGGCGGCGGCGGGTAAATAATAAACAACGTTGCGCGTGCACATATAGAAAAGCGTTTCGGTTGAAAACACACGGGCCGCGGCGTCCCGGCAGAGTCTCCATGGCAACCGCCGCCGCCGCCGCCGCCGCCGTGGCAATCTCTCTGTCGCCTCCGCAGCACATTATAATATATACACACGTTCGTATATATATATATGTATGTATAGGTGACGCGACTCGTTTACCGTCCGCTCCGAAGGATTCGAGACGGCGGCGGGCGGGCGGGCGGGCGGTGTCTCCCAATTATAACGGCTCGGTAGACCCGCCAAACGGATTTTTTTTTTTTTTTATTCCAAAAGACTTCATATTTTTTTTTTTTTTTTTTTTTTTTACCTACTTCGTTTGAAAAAGACGTTATTAATTTTCTTTTATCCCCGTCTACCTGCGACACATAAAATAGGTACGTACAACAATAATAATAATGTCACTACTCGTTTATAATATTTATATAGGTATACGCGTACACGTACACGTATATTATTATTGTGCGTAAAGGTAAAAAAAAAAATGGTACACGTTTTATGTTATAATATGCGCGAGCTCGGTCCGACCGTCGTCGTTGTAATATAGTTTTCCGCCCCGTACACTTTGACATGAACGAATTCAAACGGACCGTGTGTTCGCGAAAAGCACGAACGAAACGTGAATAATAATTATTATTATTATTATTATTATTATCAATATCGCGTATACGCCAAGGCGGGTGGGTAATTTTTTTTGTTTGAAACGACTTTTTTTTTTTTTTTTTTTCAAAATACACATATAGTTCGTGCGTACGTTCTCAATAAACTCTTCGGTTTTCCATTAAATTGCTTCGCTTCACCGCAGTGACTAAATTAAATATCATCAAAAAAAAAAAAAAACTCTATAATGCGAAAATATATTCATTAATATACCGACATTTCATTTTTGAACTATAAGTATACACCCCCGAGGGAACAACCCATAGTGTTTACGGGTCTAGCGCACCCGGGCTCCTCTCCTTCCGAGGCGTGGAACGTTGATCGCAGTGTTGACAACCCCGCGTCGTAAAAAAGATCCCCGTTAAGAAACCGCCAAAATTGCGAAATAAGTAGGTATACCTACTTTATACAAACAAATATTGAAAAATAAGTATAGGTACAGTGTGCGATATATATAAGATAATTACGACATGTTTAATAAATTACCTAATTGATTTTAAGCCAAAGGAGGTCACGGTATTATTTATACTAAAAAGTTTGTATGATTCACAACATTCAACATTCGGTGAAGTGAGAGGTTTTGGCCGTAAAACGCTAAACTGCGCGAACGAATGTGAAAGAGTTCTCTGGTGTAATGAGCCGGAACGCACGGAATGAGATTTTTAACATAATATAATATCAGTTGCATCCAAGGAGTTATCAAGAACGGAAGTAAGGAAGCAACGATTGACTTCAGTACGATGTAAGGAAATAGTTGGAATATTGAGAGTCGCGGATATAGGGTCGACTATATATAGGGTCCCGAAAACATAAGGGGACGCCACACTCGATTTTTGGGGGTATTTGTATAGGTAATTTTTAAGACCTTTCTAAGAAAAATTTTAATTTGAATACTACGAAATGAGATTCACTCTCGAATATTGTCCTCTACTTATTCTATAATAGGTCTTTTCACTTTAAAATGTCTTCAAGAACCAAAAAATTTTACGTAAACATGTTTTTTCACTGAAAAATGTCCGCGTCAAGTTTACTAAATATAGCTCAAGTTATGCGCTTAAAATATCAAAAATTGTGTTTAAAATTTTAAATAGCAAAAATATGCACTTGATTTTTTTACTTTGTTTTAAATTTATATACATATACATTGACAATTTTAATAGGTAGTCAATACATAATAAATACTTATGAGTTTTAAATTTTAAAATATAATTTTATTTTTATTTTTACATGGTACAAATTCTAAAACTTTCTCCGATAACAAATACGTATATAGATTGTTAATTAAAAACGTTACTTTTCTTTTTCATATAACTTTAACATAAATATCTAATTAAATAAAAACAATTTTTGAAAAATTCCTCGATATTTTTTCAAAATTAAAATTGATTTTTACCTACTCATTGCGACGTTTTTATGGAAACATAAACGTTTTCAAAAACGTTGACGTATGCACGTGGGTGCGTGTAATAGCGGCCCGTATACTTTTGACACGGGTTACTAACACTAACGACCACGTACGACTCACACAAGTCATCATACGAATAAAATAATAATACATTTCCTATACATATTACTCCTTAGAATCGTGTGATGTTCAGCTCTTTAATCGTGAATTGTGCACTAAAAAATCGTAAAATTAGGAAATGTGCCATTAAAATTTAAAAATCACTAAATACTCTTTTAAAACTTTTGGTATTTTATTAGTAATTTCATTCATACAGAAACCTTTCTTAGCAGTGAATCTAATGAGCTAAAAAATACACGCAAATTCGTCGACTTCCAAACCTTGGTTATAAGTAATAATAACTTTTATCTATAATCTATATGTGCCAAAGTCAACAATAATAATTATAATTAAAATACAAATTTATAGAATAAAAAAAATATGTTCAAGTGGACGAAACAAGTTTACCTATGTAGAAAAAATATATACTAGATCATACACTTAATCCAATTAGATTATTTTGAACTTGCACATATTTTAAATTAACTTTCCAAGCGGGTCTCATATTTCAAATGGAATATCGTATAGTCTTTGTCGTCGCAGGAAATACAGTACATTCCGACACAAACTCTCTCATCCAAACGGCTTTATTGTTATATACATATTATATTGCGCGACCCTTTATGTCGAAAACAATATCTTGATTCTTGACGTATACGGCGTGTACATAATATAAAATATGAATTTGTGTTTATTGAGATTTATATATGTTATACCTGTTGAAAATTTTCATCATATTATTTCCATTTTGTGTCTTGTTGCATGTGTTTCAAAGAAACTCGAAACAAATACAAATGTAGGTACATACATTATTGAATTTCAAAGAAATGAAATTAATTTTATATACTATATACTCCTTCAAAAGAGTCAAGAAAAAAGCACACCGTAAATTTCATGTGTTTAGAAATTATTACAGACAATTCGTTACTAAGACGTAAATCGATGTTTAAATTTAGATCCACAGTACGGTAACTTTCAGAAATTGAGAAATATCTATTAACAAAAATCTCCATCATTGGGTGACTTGTAGAAATTTTATAAGAATTTGTCAGAATTTTTATAAATATACATATATTTTAAAATTACATCTAGTTACTATAACGTCCATTATGGAGAGGCACAAAGGAGGCAATTGTCACCGCTTAGTTTTTAAAGGCCAAGTCGTCATGAAATTTCAAGAAAAAACAATTATAACACAAAAAAAAGTTTTAATGTTATTTTATAATATTACTCATATTGAAAACACTATCGATTACACAATTTTACAAACATTTTACAGTTTTAAAGTGGCCAATACGCCAATCAAAATTTAACTCTGTCTAGTGAAACCTTCAACTGGTAAAAAAAAGTACTTTTTTTATTTGTCAATATTTTTTAGACTAGGTACCTTTTAAATAGATACAATTATCTAGAGTACTTGTATAATAAATTTTTTTTTTTTTTTGATACAAGGATAATGAGAACTGATCATATTCTTCGTTAATTACAAAGTATATTGTGAGTTTTGTGCTTACATTTTAGTTTTTGCTAATAAAATGAAATGTATATGTATTGCCTATT
The DNA here is from genome assembly GCA_025469235.1 of Pemphigus obesinymphae. Lineage (NCBI taxonomy): Eukaryota > Metazoa > Arthropoda > Insecta > Hemiptera > Aphididae > Pemphigus > Pemphigus obesinymphae. The sequence goes on along the minus strand of JAIPRL010008618.1, from coordinate 7,804 downwards.
ATTCTGCCCTCTATAATAATATATACTACAATTAATTTACCTGCAGTTGCCACTCACCTTTCTACCCCTGGGTATTCTGTGAAAGGTACTTTTTCAAATATAAATGTGTACAAATATATTTGAAAAATACTTTATCTCGAGGATATTTAGAGAGCTTTATTATTTATTATTTATTAGCTATACTATTTCCCGTCTGGCGGAACTTTAAATAATACTGTATAAAATCAATAATAATTTAAGGTGATCTAAATGGCTTAACGTTCGAGTCACATATACTATCAAAAAATTTATGGCATCAAAGAAAATTATTCGTTATCACAAATATAATCACTATTTTGTCTGTCGTTTTTTCTTTTTTGCTGTTATGTATTCTTTAAAATAACAAAACTTCTAAATGAATATTGTTGAACTATTAGAGATAAAAATGCAAATATTATGTTTTTATGAACATTAAGTATGTATATGTACTCGTATAATGTAGATCAATGATGAAAAAATACCATAGTTATATTTAATAACTTATAAAATGCTATTTACTTGACTGGACTTGAAAGTCGATAACGTAAAATGTGTATAATATAATATAAGTGACGGGCAACGCATGTACATATTGTAACATCGTTTCATGCATAAATGAAAAAAAAAAATTGTTTCTATGCATTTTACAAAATATACCTAGGTAGTTCATCTTCTCAAATATATTCGTTTTAAAATATATTTGAAATGGTAATTCCTTATATTTGTTATAATTTTAATAAAACCGCCTATATCTTTAGTTTTTATATTGGTTATATTATGTACAAAAAAAAAATGCTCCAACTGCCCGACGGAACTTTAAAGTCTTGGACCATAGACGCTCGACGGGATTATAAGTCTCAGAACTATACAAAAAAAAATGTTTTAAAAAAATTGTTTTTAGATTCTAAGCAGAGTAAAAAAAATCTAAAACCACTAGCTCTGGTTTTATAATGATGTTCATTATCATTCTTTATTTTTGTGAGCAACTTTTCTACCAGAAGACTTATTTCAATCGTTACTTATTTACCCATTTCCAGTAGAAAAATGCATCTGGTTGATGATTTGAAGAGATTATTTTACAATTTTTTAAATTGTTTTTCAATGTTCAAAGAACAATTATCAAAAAATAATTTAAAAACGGTATAAAACGATTTCGTTATTTCTTTCTAATTATGAAATAATGATTCTTAAATCTTTAAATATACACCGAATATGTAACCCAGTATTATATTAACAGAGATAACATTTTCAATATTTTTTTGCAATTTTAAGCTATTTATACGAATTTAAGTTAGTCTATAATGATTAAATTATTATTATTTTGACTTTTAAGTATTTATTATAAAATGTTCAAAAATGTATTACTTTCGTTGAATGTGTATAAAAATCGTATTAATAATAAAAAGCTGTCTAGATGTATTTTTGTATCTGTCTTTTCGATCCCAGAATTAAACAATAGTGTGTAGTATTACAATTTTAGATTTTAAATCAATGATATTATAAATTACTACAGTCGAAAAAATTCTAAGTGAAATTCATTACGATATTTTTTTTTTCTTTTACGCTTAAGAAAACTATCAGAAGGCTCTTTACCTAAACTCTCTACTTAACTCTTTCTACCTAATCAGTGGCGTACTCAGGATTTTTCAATGGGGAGAGGGGCTTGAAAATAAATAAATAATTAGTAGACACAAGATTAGGCATAAAAGAATAAAGTAGGTGCTTTTTCAGTGTCATAATAGAATACTGTTAAAAATATATATAAAAATATATACATTTTTTATTAAATATATATATATATAGTAGAGTATATACGGAAAGGGGGTCCAAGGGTATAGAAAAAAGAACCAAAAAATATTGATGTTGAAAACTTAAATACCTAATATTTATTTTTGTAGATAGAACTTTTTTTAAACAATAACAACTGGAAATAGGGTTTGATGACCTAAAACATTAATAATAAAGCCCAAAAAATATTGATTTTGAAAACTTAAATACCTAATATTTATTTTTGTAGATAGAACTTTTTTTAAACAATAACATTTGGAAATAGGGCTTGATGACCTAAAACATTAATAATAATGCCCAATAATGAATGTAATAACTAAATTTTAGATTGTGAGCGATGCAAAATATTTTCTCGTTTTACTATGATATTAATTTATCTTATATTTTTCTTTGAGCAATTTATCGACCAGAAGACTTGACGTCATGATCTAATTTTTTAACGCGTAACCATTTTTGGGCATAAAATTTTGTCAACATGGTACTGTGAAGCGGTAATTTGTTGATTTTTTTAAAAACGCATAAAAAAAAACCATCGAAAAATAATGAAAAACATGGGTTAAAATGATGGTTATTTCCTCATAAATCCGAAAATATTGATTCTTTCACTTTAAAATGATGACAGAGTACGTGTTTTTTTTTTTTTTGTATGTTTTAATATATTTATAACATTTTTATGTTTTAATCGTATATTTCAACCTCCACTTAATGTATTTACGATTTTAAATGATTGTATAAATTGAAATTTTGTAGTAATCAAAATTAAATTAACTGTATTATTATTATTACTAGGCTGTGTTTCTTAGGTACATTTATCATTTATTACCAAACTAAGGAATAATCAGTTTTAAAATTTTAAAAAAAATGTATCAATTAAATTTAAAAGTATACCAAATCAATGTATTAATACTATATTGTACAACTCTCATGACCTATCCTGCAGTTGGTTTTTATGAAGTATTTCTGTCAAAGACTGTTAACCTTTTTGTCAGGTATACTTATGCCTATAAATATTAAACTTATAATATTTTTAATTTTCAAATAAATATCTTAAAATAATCCAAATATAAAACTACCATTTACTGTACATTTTTTTTTTTTTCATACTACGATTACAAAATTAGGAATACTGTATGAATATAAAAAAAGAATTAGAAAATTTAATTATTTTGTCACTCGTTTTTATCGATGCTCAATGATAACATTTTTTCCATGTGATGCAAAATATCAAAATTAAATGCATTTAAGGCTAAATCTTTTGAAAAGTTAAAAATTCAAATTAAATATATTTAATAAGTATTATTTATTTTTACCAAAATAATGCACATACTCTGCAACCCCCCCCCTCTCTCCATTACTAACAGTCCTTTGTCTGTAAACTAAGCGATTTTGCCCCTAAAGATAGTAAAATATATAATATTATTCATGTAAATATCATTATATTAATGATTGGTTTTCAATATATTTAGACTACCCCATAGAAAAAAAGTTGAAAATACGTCACTGTATATAACATTGATAATATGAAACATGAAAAAAATAAATAGAATTATACTGGCAATGGGGGAAGGGGGGGGTTGCGTACGCCCCTGTACCCAATAAATGTATAAAACAAATTACACTCGGAATCTAAAATAAAGTCGATTTTTTATTATTATGTACGCGCTTATTATTTAGTATTGGCTATATATATATATATAATATATCCAGCCCTTGTGTATGTGGAGCCTTTAAAATTTTCCCCGGTAAAATAAAAAGTGTCCATCTGTTCAGGGAATTCCCCAGATAGAAATCACATATTTCAGACATGTTGTTACGACATTATATGTATAAAAATATTAAAATGACTACGCAATTCGTACATAATATTTGTTTTCTGTGCTAGTAATATTTTCAAAACATTGTAACAACATACCTATGTCAGAGAAATTGAGACAATATATGGTCAATTTTATATTGTAACAACTTTTCATTCTTATGACATATTTTAATCACATTGAATGACAAAAAAAAAAAGAGGGAAACAGAAAAAAAAAAGGCAAAACTATTTGTTTCAGACAAACGGACAAAACAGAGTTTTCAACATTTAACCTTTAAGGGGTGGAAAGGGGGAAGTGGGTTTCGATTTGTATTCAATGCCCGGCTCAAACTATTGGCCATAGAAATTTGACATTTTCAGAGAATATACCCTAACCTAATGGATGAAGCCATTCGGCTAGTATTATATTTGTATTTGTATCGCACACGTGGTAAATATCTAACCAAATTAATTTTCATAATCTAGTATACAACCATTTCTGCCTTCTACCGTCCATCATCGAATTAAAATTTCCACACCGTGTTCAAATGTTATTTTAAATATCGTTTATACTTTAGAACGTGAATAAAATACCTATTATAATTGGCATATTGAAATACACTTATTTTCAGAATATTGTTCAAGAAATAATTTCACAATATTTTCAAATTAAATTTTTTTAAATATTTTCTTCAATTTGAACAAAAGACTTATTTTAAATATTTAAATACACATGTTTTCACAATGCTGTTCAAAAATAATATCACGATATATTGAAATCATGTTATTTTAAATGTTGTATTGAACATATTATTTTTAACGCATATCTGAAATATTAAATGTATACTATTTGTTTATAAAATATTTTCAACACGATATCACAATGTTTTTTTTAGGAAATATGGATTATAACCGGTTGAAAACATATTTTCACAATTTTCGTATGTTCCAATTTCTACCATCGGTTGTATAGATACCTATGTGATTATTATTTCAATATTATTAATGCGTATTTCAGAATAAATATTTACGTATACATTATATACAGTATACTGATATACCATATAACATGTATATTATATTATAACATATAATAATTAATATATGATTGATTTTCAAAATGAAAATTAAATTATTATGTATCTATATAGACTAGGTATCTATATCAATGTTTATTTACACAACCTTAAGTCAACGCCATGCCTATGTGTTACCTACACAGTTTCAAAATGTTCCGAGCACAACGTCAAATATTCACTTACTCGAAACTCATTTCCGTTATACACCGGAAGTTAGTTTCTACCTTCCACACCATGAAGTCTATGTGATATTGGGATGGAAAATTGGATAACATCCAGACTGTGGATTTTGGGCCGTATCCTGTAGGTTGTGATGTTGAGACTTTCAAGATGCTATAAAACACGCAATAAATTAAACGCTGAAAAGTTTTGTTATGCTTTTCCTTTAACAGCCTGGAACAAAAAAAAAAAATAAAATAAAATAAAATGAAACCTGATTTATTAACAACAACAGTATAATAATAAAAAAAATACCATATTTTATTCTTATTAATTATTTAATTAATTTCTCCTGGGTATAAAAAAAATTATTTATACGCTAATTTAGATAATTTCAATGAATTCCTATTATTTTAAACGGAGGATTTTCCGCAATTTCCTATACCTACATAACTGAATAACTTGTGTAATATGTCTATACAATACTAAAATATTTTCAATAAATTAAATACCGGAAAAATTTTAAAATTTACTAATCTCATCCCGGAGTAGGTATAGTATTTTTGATATATATAGCTAATAAGTATACATGTTTTTTTTTCGTATATTTATTCGTACTAAACGATTGATCCAATAGAAAAAAATGTTTTCCTTTATATAATACATATTTTGATACGTCGTGTTCCGTAACAGACTACTTAATATAGCAAATACCTATAATGTTTATTTATAGGTTGATTTTCAAAGTCACTTTCATACACTAACGTAAATAGAAATTAGAAGTGATTTATATTATATTCTAACTTTCTTTTAAAAATACGGGACATTTTAATTTTCAAGTGATTTAGGAATTCAGTTTTTTTAAATTAAGAAAATACGCAATTAGCTCACTAATTTTGCAAATGTTACTAGTTATATGTATGTATATTGCAGTATCCATAGTTTATCTAGATTAATTGACATTAAATATAAAAAAAAACCTTTATAGTTAACATATTTTATTAAGTTAAAAACTAAAACCATTAGAGGCATATTGTATGTAAGAGATCAGTGAAAGGTTATGAAAACCACCCATCAACAAGTTATCAAAAAAAAAAAATAAAAAAATAAAAATGGGACCTAAAACAAAAATGATTTATCAATATAAATATAGAATATACTTACCAATTATTATTAATGTTATTGTAAGAAATAGTACCTATTTATGTTTTAAAATGCAAAAAAATTAAATTTTATTTTGTTTATAGGTATTATTATAACAGTAAACGCATATTATCTACGTATATGTTTTTATTCTTGGATCTTGAATTGATACAATTAAGCTTTGAAATATAGGTATAAATATATAGGTAAATATAGGTATACAGAATGATATTTTTTTATCGTGGGCTATCGTACTATATTATAATCTCGGGAAGTATAAATAATTTTTATGAAATTGTTTTCAGAAAGTTATTTGTATACCTACTCCATTCTATACTTTTTAATATTTTAAAATTTTTATCAGTAGTATGTTTTGGTTCGTTCTGGGACGAGGGCAGCACCTCCGCACCTCCGACCTATATAGGGCACAATCACATACACATGAAAATATTGAAAATTAGCCATTTCACATTTACGTATTGTACAGCGGGTCAACTACGTATTGGCAAATAGTAGATGTGTAGATCAATTAAATTAACTAATATAACTGTTGACGAATGGATGAAAAGAAAATGAAAATTTTTTAAATATAATATCTAATGCAAAAGTCTGTCTTCCCCCCTCCCCTCTAAGTTCTCTGCAACCATGCTCGGTCTGACTTGTATTAAACCACTTACTTACCCCATTCAATATATATATATATATAATATTAATATATTTATATGACATCCAAAACTGAATATATATAATATTTAATATATTGGGAAATAACTTTAAAAAGTTATACTCTTATAGAAATAGTTAACCTTATGCTATTTAAAGTGTCTTTACGATCGTTTTACGATGATGTTTATTTATTTTATATTTTTCTGTAAGCAATTTATCGACCAGAAGACTTGACTTCAGAACAGCCCCTAAAATTGCGTGTAATACAAAAAGTTTAATGTGTAATACGAAATAAGCAACTGTGTTAATCAAATTCTACATTTCTACATATTATTATAATTTATATTATTAATGATAAAAGAAATAAAAAAAGGTCATTCGAAGGAAAAACGTAAGTAAAAATGTGTAGTACGAAAATCAGAATATTTTAGGAACTAATTCATAATCTAATTTTTTTCATGAATACCCATTTTTTGGTACATTTCATTAGAAGGTACTTTGAAGACGTAATTTTTCGATTTTAGATTCTGAGCGTAGCGAGGGAGCTAGTGGTTTTACAATGATGTTTACTTTTTTTTTTTTTTTTTTTTTCTGTAAACACTTTTTCTACCAGAAGGAGTGCTCCGATCTTTACAAGCTTTCGGAGTTTCCGGTAGCAAATTTCATCTAGTTGGTACTTTAAAGAGGTCATTTTGCGATTATCTCAATAGTTTTTTAATGCGTAAGGAAAGACTACCGAGAATTGATCAAAAACCGGTTTACGGTTTCGTAAAATCGGGAATTTTCATTCCTTCATAATTTCGAAAATAAAGACTTGAAAATCTTGAAATTTTTATCCAATATTTAATTTAATAATCTATTAACGATGATTAAGATTTTTTAAAATTTTTTACAATTTTGGGCTATTTATAGACATTTTAGTTTTCGAGGTTTCTAAGTCCTAAAAAGGATAATTTTCGGTTTTTAGGTCTAAAAATTTTATACAGCGTTGTATATACGTTAATATATATAAATTATAAGGATTGCTCCGATCCACGCGCAGGCTGCGCATCTCCATAGTAACTTTGCACCTATGAAATCGATGCATTTCCAGCTATATTTTATTTAAAAAGGCGGGAATATTATAATATATAACTACAGTAATTTTGTGATTACC
>JAIPRL010008617.1:0-19836 GCA_025469235.1 Pemphigus obesinymphae | reverse complement strand
TAAATCGAATTAAATCCCATCAGAGATCCACTCAAGGCCAGGAAAGACTAAGTTCTCTATCATTAATATCGATTGAAAAAGAACTGTTATGCAAAAAAAAATCTGCTACAGAGTTTTATGATGAAGTCATAAATGAGTTTGTAAAACAAGAAAGAAGAATGGATTTTGTTTGTAAATAGTTTTAATTGTGAATTTTTTTAAATTTACAATACTTATAATACTTGTCTACTTATTATATTATACAATATATATTTAACAATAAACTTGTTTGGTAATAATATAATATCCTGTAAAATATTAACACGAGTACATTTTTATTGGATTTTAGTTAGGTATACTTATTTTAGCGCTTGCCCATAATGTTTTACCACCGCACGCTATACGCATTTTATTGCCATGCCAAGAAATCGAAGAAATTACTCTATACAGTGTACTAGCTATATCTCCAGACTATAATGTGCATAATATGAACAAGATAAGTTTTCGTGGTTTTTTTTAAACGTTCAATTACATTATATTATGAATCTCGATACGCACGCGTGTCGTTGATACAATGATAACAATAACGCAATATAATACATAAATATTGATAATATAAAGCATAATAATAATAATAATGTACATGTAGGTACCAAATGACGATTAACGATTTGTAATTGAAAAAAAAATAAATATCATAATATCATAATATAAGTAATACCTACTAATGTGTTTATATTGTTATTATTATTTCATAACGACTTGACACTTCTCGGTTTTCACACTATATCAACTAGGTATACGCATATATAGATAGGTACAGGTGTATAAATTACAATAAAAATAGAGTAACGTCAAAGTATAACACAATATTATTATAGTGCGTACCTAATGTGCATAATATACTGTGCTTATACATGATTATCAAAACACAAACAGCGTTCGAACGACGATAATGATTATATAAGTATAATAATACATTGATATGTATTCTCGATTCGTTTTCTAGTCGAAAAAAAAAACCATTAACGTCGTACGTGGGTCATATAGACTCTAAATAATTACGTAATACTACTGTACAACTTTTGTTATAAAAGTTATCAATTATAGTTATAGGTACTATATACCTACAGGTACCTATTATTTAATTTAATAATTAATAATAATTTAAAATTTATATTATTATTTAAACGTCTTGTTTAATCTCGTTAAATCTTGTTCTAATTAAACATTTTCCAAAAATATTATTTGAACATTATTTTACATTATGGAAACGTCGTGAAGTGTACAATATATTTTGATGTGCGGTAAATAAAAATTTAAGGGAAAAAAGGGTAAAACCTATCGAAAAGGGAACAGTGTAGTGGTCCCCGAAAAGTTCAGAATCCCATGGAATAATCACGAAAACCCACAAATATAATATAAAACACGTGTTTTTTATAATACGTCTGTGAAAAAACGTTAACAATAGCTCCAAAGACCGTTTTTTGTGTACCTATGCAGTAGTACATACAGCACGTTGTGCATTTGCGCATTAGTCAATATAATAATAATGTATCGATCGAATGATATAATATTATATTGTTGAAGTCGTGTTGCATTTGTTTCGGGACACTAATTTGGTACCAGGGTCATGTACCTGCACGAGTGACCGAGAGTAACCTTGAAGGACACGCACAAACACCGACGAATGTTTTACTGTTGTTGTCTAGCCAACGATTCAATATCGCAATTTGAACATCGGCCAGTGAATTATATATATATATATATATATGATTTTAGAAAAAAAAAAAAATGACCAAATGTCCATAATAATATTTATAAATTTAATAGGGTACATTTTAGAGAGGGAGGGGGACAGATTTCAGCCAGATTTCCAAATCTACCTTTTAATTTGCTTCGATTCCAATAATTGTATTTTTACTACCAGCTGTAGCAAAACACCATTTACAAATTGCAGGTAATTCTCCAGGGGGACAAGTCTTTCTCCTGACCACCCAAAGAACGCCCATGCGATGACAGCGAAGAATAACATACCTATTAAATACATAAATATCGAACTATAATGTTTTGAAATTGTTTTAAAAAGTCTATTATTCTTCTCCTTCATTTCTTCTATCTCACAACTATTTAGGATCGGCCACCCTTGTCCTCAACTTCCACGGAACTCGATCTCCCGCATCCCTCTTAAACACACTCGCCCATACCTCATATCACTCTCTAAATGACATATCCTACCTCTTTTTTGGTCTTCCTCTTCCCCTCTTTCCTTTAATATAAATTCCCTTTCCCATACTACTCTTACTGTCTCTGTATCTCCCCCCCCCCCTTAAAACACATCAATCTATTCTACCTCATTTTGTCCACCGTTGGAGCCACTCGCTAATTTAACACCCCTATTATATATATATACGAGTATATATATTGATTTCTTATTTTGTCCTCTCTAGTCACTCCACTCACACATCTTAACATTCTCATCTTTGCTATACCCACACTCCGATCATCATTTCACGCCTCACAACTGTCTTATAAAATTTTCCTTTTAACCGAATTAGGATTCTCCTGTCACGCAAATATCTAACGCTTCTCTTCGTTTCATTCATCTACACCAGTGGCGTCATTCGGATCACGCGAGATATACATTTGCGTATTTAAAATTAAATGTTATAGTAATTTGACCGGATTTTTAAATCGGTTGGCCCGTGTAATAGGTAGTGGCTATACCGACTTGTGCTTTTCACCGGTCCACTTACAAATTCAAAAAAAAAAAAAATGTCTACGTCATTGGGTAGTACTACCGTACTGTAGTAAAGTGATATTTTTTATTTTTGCTGTATTGAAAATTCCAGACAGGGTTGTGGCCAGGGGTCGAATTTAGCGGGGGTATCTCACTCCCTCACCCTAGGAAAGCCGTCGGCAAAATCTTTGCTTATTTACACGTTTTGAAGGAGTATTTCGGAATTTTGGCAAATTGTAAATTGTTTAGAATTAGTCAACAATACCATAAATAACCTCTTTTTTCTTATTTACATTTCAAAGATATATTTCCGTATTAAAATAAAAATTTAAATTACGCCACTGACCCACACATTCCTATAAGGTTCATATCTTCCTCAAAACCTCTATTTTTCTGTGGAACAGATCCTAAATACTCGAATTTCTCAATTCACCCACTTCATCCCACTCAAGTTCATTACTTACCTTTCGAAGTTGAGTGGGAATGTATAGTGACACCGAAGAATGACAAATGAAATATCTATGTCTAGCTATAATATTATTTTTTAAATAGTCTATTAAAGAAAAAAAAAATTTAATATCGTTTCAATCGTTTTAAATTAGGAGTTTTTGACCGTATTTATTAATATGCAGGGTTACATATTATGTAGATTATGAAAATTGGTAACATTTTTTACTTTTTAGGGTTATGTTCAGATTTTCGGTTTCTTAAATCATATTATATAACATATCAATCATTAAGACAAATAATATACATTTGCAAACTCATAAATAAATAAAAATTGATTTTAATATTTTATATTATTTTATTATAAATTTTATAGAATATAAATATTATCTACGATGGTATAGACATCTTATTTATAATAATATGTCTGCGACGCAATAAATTTAAACACAGAAAATGCTTGTTTAACTGATAGTGCAGAAACATAACTCAAACTTCAAATAAAATAATAAATAATAAATGTATATATTTGATTAAAAGATATCACTAAGTTAATATAGAGTATAGACTACTTATATAATAATAAGAAAACGAAAACTGCGTAAACAAAATATTTAAATATGCCAGTAAAAAGCTGAAAACCTAAGTAGCTATTCTGATGTGATTCCGTCATAAATTGATACATTATACTACACGTGATTTTTTAAAAATTATAATTTTTTATTTTTATCAACTTACAGCATGTGAAATAAAAACCAATTATAACTAACAACATCATATCACTGCCCTACGTGGCATTTTTTCGATATATTCATTTTTTTTTTTTTTTTTTTATAGTAAACACGACAAAAAAAATGGTATTCACACAAGACTATTTTTAAATTACTTAAAAGATATATTTAAATATTTGTAAATTGTTGGATTTCTTAAAATTCCTTTAAAATTGCCTATACACAGAACCCCTTAAAACCCGTACGAACGACGTCCTCTTAAAGAGCTGTAGTAGGTACGGCTACCTGTCAGTTGTCTGACACGCATTATTTTTTTAATAAATTAGATTTTAAGCAAAATATTCATAATTTAATTATCATGTCATTCATAAACTTGTAAGAAATTTTAAATTAAATTTATCAAATAAATAATTCGTACATGTCATTTAAATTATGTAATCTTCATTGATTATGATTATAGGTCATCATATCCTAATATCAACTCATTGTTCACGATATTAGAAATACAAAAAATGATTTTACTATATGTTACTATAATATAATATGTTATGCGCCAGATAAAGACAACCGAATCCAGATACTATACGCCTTAACTATACAAATATATAATCATAACTATGGTTATTACGGGTTATAGTTAATAAGTTAATATTAATAATATATTGTATTCAAAATCCTATTTTAAACAGTGTGAAATTTTTAAAATATATAACAATATCTGTAGGCGTTAATATTTAATATTATAACATCGTGGACACTGCACATCTCTGCCAGTTTTTGACGATCTGGCAACTATATAGCTGCGAGGATTTCGATTTTTACAAATTTATTTTAGATCTTAGTATATATTATAATATGTATACGCATATAAGTTTAGGTAATTATAATAAAAATATATAGGTTTTTGCCGTTTTATTTTGGAATCGGGCCAAATTTTGTATATCCATAGACCACGTGTCAAACGTGAATTATAAACGGGAACGGTTCGACGTTAATAATAATTTTTTCGTTTGATTAATTTTGTAAACACGTTATATATATATATTCTTATACGCATTTCAACGATACGTTAAATTTCTATCGTCGACCTACGTATAATAATAATAATTATTATACAGAAGCTGGCAGTCGTTTCAAATAAATATATTATATTAAAACGTTACCAGGTATATTATACAAAGTACCTACTATAATATACCTATACTATTATACGTACATATACAATATACATATATAATGTCTGTGACTCGTTTAAAATATTAAAATGTATAGATAAGTATTGAATATAGGTTATATTATAATATATACATGGATAATATAGAATAGATGAGCCATCAGCCTTTTTGAGCGTTCCCAAAATATGATAATGAGCTATGTATTATTTTTTATTTCATGATAATACGTACATTATAGGTAGTTCTTTCTTTTATTTATTTATTTAAAAATATAACAATTTAAAATGATTGTATCATATTATACTCGCGACATTAATATTTATAGGTACATGAGAAATAGATAAAATAATATTATTAGTTAATTTATTAGTTACCTATAATATGGTTAGGTACTATACTGGTAACTGTAGTATCTATGGGACATATACCAACACTTCGGGAACGCTGTACCCCATGAGTAATCAATAATCATCACAGAGATAATACCTATCCATTATATTATGTTATCTATGAATATATAGGTAGTAATAAATACAATATATAGGTTAAATAATAAATATTAGAATACAATATTATAATAATTATACGAAGACTATAAAATTAATGCTGTGACGTGCACGCAACACGGTATTATACGTTAATCGTTAATCTCATCACATTGAGTATTTTTAAGCATGTTAAATACGAGTATTTATTATTATATTATTTTATATTGTTTATGATATTAATTATTACCTATATCGACAGCCGTGAAAAGCTTTTATTTACATTAAGGCAGTATTACTGCGAACGATTATCGAAAAGCGTAATATTTAGATTGTCACGTAAACGTTGACAAATATACGATAAAGCATTGTACTACAATATCATACTCTATACCTATGCGCTGAGAATGCGATTTTAATACTATCGAATTTCTCGAAAGATGATAAAACTTTAACTAAATATTTTGCGCCAAATCGTATGTTTGGGGGCCATTGATATTTGACACTATATGGGTCTCATATTATCTCCTGGTTTATGCATTTTTCGTAAGCCATATAATTTCGGGAATTGAGAGTTTTGAATTTTAACAAGGAATCTACTTTTTTCTTCAATTGTTGTTGTGCGGAATTATTGACGATTTTCGTTGCTTCTCTAACCATTTTACTAAGAGGATTTTTTTTTAATTCTTTACATGGACCAGTATTTATTGGGGGTTGCATTCTTTCTGTATAATCTTTTTTTCTTTAAAACTATACAATCGAGTTTCCTTTGTCCGACTTTAGATAAAAACAATCACTTTTCTTTAATTCTTGTATTATTTTAAATGATTTTTCTTTTTTTATTAAATCGTTTCTGTTTATATTTGTTTTCATCGGGTTTAAACATTCTTTCCTTAGCCTATATCTTGATTTTGGTAATCTATCATTTTTATTCCAGATTCTATTCCGACTATGATATCTTCTAAAGGGAATTTGTTTGGGACAAAACTCGTTTTAAAACCTAATTTTAATATACTTATCTAATTCTTCTTTTGCAAATATCAGATCTGTACAATTTTTTACCAAATTATCGTCCCATTCTTCGAAAATTTCTTTTGTTTTATTTACATGAATCTCTTGTTTTTCAGATATTTCCCGTGATAGTTTTTCATATTTTCTTTTGTATTTCTTTGTATTTGCGTTGAACACAATAATACCAGACTGGGGTACCTATACCTATTATATATAGTATTACGAATACACCGCATTTTGATTGAATACTCTTAAGGTTCTAATTGTACATTTAAAAGCTGTTATTTTATATTTTTTATGTTTCCATCAGACTCCAATTTAAATCAGAATCTATATAGATAATTATTAGAACCAGAAACGTATACTTGGGAATATTTAATGGGGCCAGTAGAGTATCCAGGACTTTTCCACGGGGGAGGGGATATATACAGATTTTAACAGACATATTCATTATTATATTATTATATAATATATACACGTTATATTTAATTTGTAGACAAACATTAGCCATTTGTGTACCTATAAAAAATGTATTTTCATGGCTACAAAACAAAGTCTAATTTTCTTGATAATGTTGAGAGAATATCGAGTACTTCATCAAGTGTGATGATTATATTATTGTGTACTGATAGCATGCAAAGACCATTAAGTCGTTTCTAAAGAAAAATGTAAAAACATTATAACCAACAGTGAGTGTAAAATTTTTTAAAAATTTACCCGACCGGTAAACGTGTTCCTTAAACACGGTTTTACTTGTTTGAGCGTTGACAACGTTCTCTCGGGAGTTGTTGTCGAAACAGGTAATGTATACATGAAATCTTTAATAATTTATTAATGTTGGAAAATTTATTAAATCACACATCAAAAATGTTTCAAGACTACTTTTTGGAACAACATTGAGCCTCTCAAGTTTAACTTTCCACAACTTTAATTCTGCTGTTGAATTATTGTCTTCTACTACGGGTGAATAAAACCCTAATAAAGTGTGGAAAGATTCTAGTTTTTCTTTTGATACTGAGGAATTAGTAGAAAATAGACATTCAAAACCTGTACAATTAATAAACCATTAGTTTACACAAAACCACGTTTTGTAAAAAAAAAAAAAAATACAATACATTACTTAACTTACCTTCAAACTATCAACTATAGTTCCAAATTGTCATCATTATACCTGTAATTATCTCTGTGTTTCTGCTTATTTGTTGTTCTTTTCATTTTGATTTCTACAACAATAATGTTTGCCATTTCCTGAGAAAAAATATGAATTTATTTTATTCAAAAATGTATAATTTCATTTTAAATAAAGTATTTACCTCCACTGAGTTATATATAATTTAAAATTATTGTTCTACATTCGCTTTAAATTTTTTTTAAAAAGTTATTGTATCTTCTGAAAGTTGAATTGGGGGAGGGGGTATATGATATAGTTTTTCAATAGCCAAGTCGTGAAGGGCTTAGTCCCCCACACACCATATACATGGTGTCATTTTTGGTGTAAGAGAGCACTTATGACTTATCTCCCCCCTTGCTCAAAATTAATGATTAAATTGATAACACTAACAAATAATATATTTTCGAAAAAAGTCTATAATATACAAATCTAGTAATAGTTAGTATGTATAATTATCACAAATAGAAATAATGCGAATTAATTAAATATAGGTACCTATATACCTACATTATATTATATAGGTACTTCATACGCATGGAACTATAAATTAATAATATATTCAAGCAGAGCGAAGGCATTTAGGGTATGGGAGGGGGGTTATTGGTGTGAAAATATTTTTAGAAATTAAGTTAAAGGGTTATAAACGTTTAGATGGATAAATTAACGATTTTTAGATTTTTTTTTTTCAATGATAAGGAACAACAAATATATGTTTAAATTTATATATTCAATAAAGTTATAACTTATACTTAAATATATATATTTCAAGTATATCTCCAAAATATTTTCGTATAAAAATATTCAATGTTGGTGAATTTATGGCTAATTTACAAAAACGTGTAAAAGAAAAAGGGTTTGCGGTGAGCAGCTGAAATCTGCAAGACTTCATCAAAAATCAGATATCCGAAAAAATGTTTTTAATATATACTACAATATATCTAGTATAGGTACTTAATTGTTCGGTTTTGTAAAATGTTGATTAGAAACATACAATAGCGGCTCATGAAAATAAGTGTTTTGATTTTTACTTTAAAAATTGCTCTTTTTTCGTTAATAAAAAAAATCTTTATTTTTAAACATAAATTCTTCAATTAAGCACGAGATATTCATGTGAAAAATAAGCATAAAAACATTCAGACGGATTGATTCAATATTTTTTAAGATATTTTAATAATCGACTTAAAACATGCAGTTTTGAGAAAAACACGTTTAAAGTTGAAAATTTTAAATTTAAAAGTGATAGCTGTGCTTATACATAACATGACATATCAATTTGAAACATTCAGAGAATATTTTTCAAAATACCTACTTATAAAAAATATAATTAAAAAAATCTTTCTGAGAATTCTGAACGTATAAATGGGTATAAAAAAAAAATAAAATAAAAAAGGTCATTTGTGCAAATGTTCCCAAAAAAAGAGAAACCATTTTGAAAATAATAAATCTATCTTATACCTATAATCCTGAATAAAAATGATAAAAAAAAACCTCCAAGGGGAGTGGAGCGATTTTCATGTTGCTCCCCTTCAATCCGTTCTCGAATATATTGTAAAGTGAACAATTTATATATAGGTAATAAAATTGGAAGGACTTATTTTAATCATCCGTCTTAATTTTTATTTTGCATTTTTTTAAAACATTAATTAACCTTGAAAAAATAACAAAATTACAAAAATAAATGTTTATTGTTTTATCGGATAAAATGAAATACAAATCATGAGATGAAATGTTAAATGGCTGAAACAATACAGTCGAATCATGTCGAAATCAACGCTGCTACATCGATAAAATTCTACTATCAACAGTTAACATTTAAATTTAATTGATGACACGGCGATTTGCATTCTACTTCCCCCACTGGCAGAATGTATATGAATATAGTTGCTATGAACATCAAATGATTTGTATTTTCCGTTTTCGTGTTGTCTGCTTTGTTTGTATTTCTGTTTAGGAGTTGAGTAGGAATATAATCATTATAATAGGTAATTAATTGCTGTATAGTATGCACTTTAAAAAGGTAAATTTTCGATTTTCTCAGTAATTTTTTTCAAGTATAATGGAAAACCATAACTGAAAAGGACCAAAATTTCTTATATAAGTACTGGAAAATAATAATACGAGACTTGAAATTTTCATGCGATGAATTTTCAAAACCTTTAGACCAATTTTCGGTCATTATAATCATTTTTTAATTTGATTTTTTTTTTTTTTTGTGTATTATACACGCTCAAGTAGAATTTTTCGGGTAAGTACTTGAATGGCTACATACTAGAGTACATAGCTGATATCCAAATGAATATTTCTTACGATTCTATTCGCTTCTGCAGCAGTATCTAAATTCCCCATCGGAGAGAATTTATCTTGATTAAGAACTGTTAGGGGGTATGGTAACTTACCACTGGTAACTTTTCCTTTCATATTCCCCGAGTGCTGATTTGTTTAACTAAGTCCAGAGTCCGTCCTTATTTTTTTTCCAATTAAATTCTAATAGTGAGTAGTGATGTACGACTAACCTTGTATTAAATTATTAAGTCTTAGAACTTATTATTTCAACATCATTGTAATACAAATACATTTTTCAATTAGGTATTTAAGATATGGATAGTTAGATGACTACTACCCTGCGTAGTAAAATATCAGTACCTATTCTTAGTATAGTATTATTAGGAAATCTATTTATTAAATTATATTATATATACATTTTTTTATATTGAAATCTGTGTAGGTCTTTTAAAAATTTCTATTAATAAATAAAATATAAAAATAAAAAAGGTTTTAATGGAATGTGTTGTATAAAAAAACTCCATATTGAAACTGAAAACGCTCTCTTGAGCAATCTTAAACTACCACGATAGAGAAATTCTTTCATTTTAAGCTAACGAAATTCTATATTATATTATATTTTATGATTGGAATCTATTGGTACCTATATATTATGTAATATGTATACCGTATAGTTTTCAGACCAGCTCTTTTTGTGTCCCAAATCCCAATCTTTTTTTTTTCAAAACCTAGTCATTTTATTTTATTTTTATACCTACTCATATATCGAATATATTGACTAACCGCAATAAATTTTTATTTAAAAAGAAAATCTATTGCGAAAAAACTGGTTCAACGAAATCGTTTTCGGTTATTTTGTTATGTAATCCGGGAAATAATAATTGAAAACATCGTTTGACCTCTATTTGAGTAGATATTTTTAAATATAATTTTATTCTCTTATCTTGGTTCTTATGTACAATATTGTACAATTGATAATATTAGAAGTACCTACTATCGGGAGAAAAAAAACAGAAATTATAAAAAAAATAGTCTGAAAACGATTTTTGATAAGACTATAATTATACGTGCAGGGCTGTTCGTTATCGTAAATGGTCTTTAAATGGTTATAAAAAAGGAAGAGCCAACGGAACCGTATACTTTGCTATACGCATATAAAAAGTCACAAAAAAAAAATTCAACTATTATTATTATTCCTTTTCCTATATAAAAATCGACAAACAAAAACAAAAACGAGCCTTTTTGTAATTTATTATTATACTTATACCCAAACTAATATATTTTAGATTCTGAGCGGAACGCGAGGAAACCGCATTGACGTTTTGCAATGATGTTTATTTTCTTTTCTATAAGCAACTTTTTGACCAGAAGGAGTTTAGGAGGAAATCGGTTCTAGATGATGGTACACCATACACATAGCATTTTTCGATTTTTCCAGTAGTTTCCTTAGGGTACAAGAAAAACATCATTTCATATACGGTTTATGACATACGATAGTATACATTCATACATACCTGTACATACATACATATTGAGCCGTCCCGAAGGGGGGGGGCAACATCCTCCCATTTCGGAAACCAGTTGGCTAAATTAAGTTCAGTTGGCAAATTTAAGTTCAGTTCGGCAAATAGTAGAAACAGTCGATGCCCTTTTTTTTTTTTTTTTTTTTTGCTTATTCTATGTTTTGAAGAGAAGTATTAAATAATTTTCACCCTCCCCCCCATCTTTCTTTGGAACGGCATTGAATACATACTTACACACATATTTACTTCCTCCGTGTGTACAACGATACACACATAGGTTATTTTACAAGGTTTCAATTATACTGCTCAAAATCGTATTTATCGAATACAATAATATTTCAAATCTAAAATAATAATAATAATAATAATAATACATTACCCTGTCCGATAGGACCGAAGAAACGACAGCTGACCGAATTCCTCCAACTATGCGTATGCTACCGGACTTGCAAAATGTTTCCTTGCTTTTTTTTTTTTTTCTGTTTATTTTATCACGTTTTTTGTATATAAAATAGAAAAAGTTTATGGCGGGAACACTATGTATCATAATGACCGCTTTTGGGCCATAAATTGGTACGTGGTGTCTATATTATCTTTGAGATGTACGCGTATATAGTATATACGTCCACGTCTTTATAGAAGACGCAAATAAGTTATTCTGTGGAGCTTTTCAGGGTTACATTCATAGTAATCATATATGTGCGTGTGCAATGTGCACACATTATTCTATTTTACTTCATTAATTATAGCAAGGAAAAAAAAATATTTAAAAAGGAATAATATCTATATTCTATTATGTATGGTACTTTAAAATATTATTATTATTATTATTTTTTTTTTGTGAAATTTAAATACGAATATTATTTGTGAAATTAACATAATATAAATATGGATTGCAGACTGTAGAAAAATATATGGAGCCAAGCTAAAGAGTTTTGGAAGAAGTTAATATATTTGGTCGACTATTAATTCTTCCAATATTAAAAAAAACGTATAGGTATTTGTTATGATAACCTGCAGCTGGGCGTTGTATGACACCGTTTATCTGATTGGTGAGTATTGAAAAATCAAATTTTATTTCATAAAAGAAAAAAAAGTAATCGATTTTTTTTCTTCCAAACAATAGAGTATCAATTCTGTTTCATTCTATAACCATTTTGGTAACATAATATGCGATATACGTATAACGTATATAGAGAATAGTTAAGTCCATTTATATTATATAGGTCAATGTATATAAGTCGTCTCCAAAGTCATATTTGCCCAACGCAAACAAATATATATATATATATATATATAGACACGAATAATATTTTGTTGTTATTCGATCTTACGCGTTTAAATTTGATTTTGCAGCTTATTGTCTGTGCATTCTAGACACTAGATCAAGTTTAAAATACTATTGTATAAAATTAATTTTATATACGAGGGTCGGTAACCGATTATTATTATTAAACGTCGAGAAACGTATATTCGTCTTTCATATCCAGTAAAATTTCAAAACGACCATATAACCAAACGTTAATCTAAAAATAATTTATATGTTTTAACGTGCTCAATCTACACAATATACAAACACATGCGTATACGCGTATAAAAAAAAAAAAAAAAAGGTTACAGGGTTACACGAGATGTTTTTCATACTTTTCGTTTTCACGTGTTATTCGAAACAACTCGATAATTGATAAATTATTCGTACACTACGAAATGTACCTAAATGAATAATAATAATATGTGTTCGGAATAAAATTTATCGAATTTATTGTTTTATTATTTTTGTGATTGACAATAAACCTCATGTTTCCTATATAATAATAATAATAATAATAATAATAATATATTATGTTACACGTAGATTATAATTTATATTCCTAAAACATTAAATAATAATATTATTGATATTTGCCGTATTTATCAATACGCACGTTTTAACGATAATACAATATAATATTATAATAGTTATTATGTATGATTTATTACCATTTTACTACGATCGTAATAATGTATTATGTGTTTTCAAACGTCTACATTATATGTATATAATGTAAAATTAATGTTATATTTTCAATTACAATAAAATCTAAATATGAAATACATTTTAGTTTACGTATAATATTATTATGCATGTGTAATGTGCTATAATTTTATGACGCACAATCGAATTGAATTGTGAAACATAACAATAAGATAACGATAATATTATATCTGCATCGTTTGCGCGTTTTTCTGAAACGCACATAAAATAATAAAATATGTATACACATTCATATATTGATATTTGTAAATGGTCAAATAGTATTCTATATATCTTACTCGGAATAGAGCTATTTTCCGATATAAATCTTATCTATTCAATAGATTTTTTTTCATGTCTGTACCTATGGGTACATTTTTTTCGGGTGGCTTGTCGTCGAGTAGGTGTTTTAAATTAAAGATTTTTTTTTTTTTTGATATAAAATGTCTTCAGCTGATTGGTACTTTGAAAAGGTAATTTTTCGATTTTCCAGTAGTTTCCTTAACAGTAAAGAAACAAGTTAGGAAAGCCCACCCTGCGAGGGTTCTAAATTCCCTGCATCATCTATATACATATTATATTTTAAACGATAAGTAAACGAATTCATATTTCATTAATTAATTAAAATGGGTTTTTAAAGTAATTTTAGAGTAATAACACCTATTGTCAATTTAATAAATTAAAAATCCCAAATGAGGTTCACTCCAAAATTGTTTTCTCTGCTGATTTGGTAATAGATATTTTAATTCTAAAATCATTTTGTGAATTTGTTTTAACAGTTTGCGTAAACATGTTTTTATAGCGGAAAATCATTGGTAGCGTCCTCTTAAAATTAGCCCACAGAGAGCTGAAAAAGATTATTTTAACGATTTAATAATATTTCTAAATATGTCGATGTAATAAGTATATTTAAAAGTGGTCGTATGTCAGTTCCATTTTTATTATTGTATAATCACAATGTTTGTTTAAATATATTAAAAACTGCCTTTCGGTTTATATACTCTATAGAGTACAGCTATATATGTTCTCAATAATCCCAAATAATTATATTAATTTAAATAATTCCAAACACGTCAGTTCTAAAGGGTTATGCACATATCATGAAATATGAACGGATCTCTTGGTACATAACAAAAAATAAATATTATGTAAATATCGTTCAGGTATTCTTACTGTAATTACGGACTATTGTCTCTTAGTGCAAAAAAAAAAAAAACACCTAATTTAAATGTTTACTAAAAACTAAATACATAATAGTTACAACTTACATTGTTCAAAATAACATTGAAATAAATTAATTATTATTTAAATTAAACTAGGTTGATATATATAAATAAAACTAGTCTAGTTTTAAAAATTATTTAATGCAGCATTGCAAACTACAATTCGTGTCCATATTCACAGCCAATATAAGTATATATTATTTAATATTTTTGGGCTCCAGTCTCTATGTACAATGTACATATTAGAAATATTATTAAATATATAAATAAACTTTACTGAATACATTTTTAAAATTTTAAGTACAAAATATTTAATTTAATAATCCTATCAACTACCTATCTTTATCTTTCGTGCTGTATACATTTTAACACTTCTTACTTTTGTCAATTATTCTTTTAAAATACGAATCAACAGCTTTTATTAATTTTTTTCATGGCCTCCATTGCTTTCATTTTTTGGTCAAACATATAATTAAATATATTTACAAGATAGGTATACCTACCGTACCACACTGGTAACTACTAAATATTTAAACTTTATAAAGTAATAATTACAATAAAAATCATAAAACAACGAAATATTTTAGACATTTTGATAATAATGCTCTTATTGTATATATCAGCAGAGCTGTGCTTGCCTTTGACAGAAAATGTTGAAATTACAGTATATCTACTCACAAATTAAATTAATTTGTTTAAATATTATTTCACAATACCTACTTATCATTATTATCAACTGTCAAGACATGTCAACGCATTTACTAATATATTATCCGTTGAATGCTGACAAATTAAAATTTTTGATTATAACGATTTAAAATAACCACAAGTCCACAAAAAGAAGCCTGTGGAAAGATGGAAACCCTGTGCATCCCCGTAAATACCACACTGTCTCAAAGAGGATTGCCATTTTTCGGAGATGATGAAAAGTTTGTTTCTCCACATAATGGAATGTTGTTAGGTATTTTGGAGGTTATTCCATCGGACCCCAAAATCTATATGTACAGGGATGTAACCTATCCGTTTTTACAGTGTACGGAAAACGAATACGCTTTTCGGCGTTGCGGTTGCATTCGGTATATTTGTTTTGTTGTTTTTTATTATTAATTTATAATAATTCGTTAGGTTTTAAGAGGTTTTATATCATTTGTATAATAGGTAATCTTAAGAAAAATCTAACATTTAACCTAATGTAATATATTATACGGGTCGGTCCCGTGTCAAAACCACTTTTTTATTGTTAAATAACCGTGACGACATTTGTAAAAAAAAACAAGTTTAGACAAAATACCAACAAAAATGAATTAAATTTTAAATTAAAACCAATTGGTTGTCTACTAAATGTAAAAAAATGTAACCAATATAAAAATGTAATATTAGACCCAACATCTATATATGGCAACAATGCAATATATTGCCAACATAATAATATACAACCAATACACACACACACACACACACACATACGATATTTTCGTATTATTTGGAAATTTCCTATACATAGACATTTAAATTAGTCCCGCAGAGAGTCGTTTAGTTTCAAAATAATTAGAACTGTGATTTTGTAGTTAAAATAAAAAAATGATATAAGAATTTTGCAATAAAAAAGTATTCAAATTAACAATAATGTGTTTAATTAATTTCAGGTTTTAATACATAAATAAACCAAAAATAAAAATCCAACATTTCTATATTTAGAATCACCATTTTTTATTGGTATGTAATTACGATATTTGTTAACAAAATATATTTATTTATTTATTTAAATAATAAACGGCAAACAGCTTTAAATAAGATTATATATATATAGAATATGTTTATACATTTATTTTTGAACAACTTGACTATATCATAGAAAAATGAATCACAAAAATAAATGATAGCTAACAACATTATACAAGGCTCTATCTAACCATTTTTTTATAGAATGATTTTTGTAAGTTTAAATATTATTATTTAAAAATTCAAAAAAATGTATTTTTCAATAACTCATAAGATGTGTAAAAATGCTCATATCAAAAATCGATTAGACAAGGATAGATAATGTTGTTAGCTGTATTTTTTTTTTTTTTTATGTATATCTAACATATTTGTGAATTAATAAAACTTAAAATTACATTTACGAGTTTTTTATTTTAAATTTGTAGGCGTCCTCTAACAGTGCATATAGTTATTACTATATACTATATACTGTATACTGAAGAGATTGTTAATTTGACAATACATTGTCCTTACAATTAATTAATGATATAGTTACTAGAAAAATAAAAACCAGGAAATCTCCTGAAAAAAAAAGAGATTATTTTTTCATAAATATATTATAAATTTTTTAAACATGATTTGAAATTTAAAATATTATCTTATCCAAATATTGTATAATATATTGTAATTTGATCAAACATTAAATAATATATCTGTGCAGCCTGTTGGGCAATGGTGCATATAGTACGGTTCAATGAATTTAGCACATCACCATATTTTTTCAAATTATATTGTTACCACTTATCAGTTATCAGTTTATCACATATCATACTATTTCTAGATTGAATTGCTGTTAATTATCATAACATCGATAAAAATTGTATTTCTATACTATATTTATTTTGTACAATTGTACCTATATTTATATAATGACGTCTAATTTTAGAATTAAAATTAAATATGTGTTAAAATAAAATACGTTTAATTGTAATAATTTAATTTTAATAATAAAAATTAATTAAAAATAAGATCTTGAAATTGTCTTGGTTGTACTCGTTCGTGTGAGACAACGATAACAAATACTGTTTTTACATTTCACAGCTATACACCGTTTGAAAGACACATTTTGAAACATACGTATACCTAGGTAATAGGTATACTAAAACTATAACTCATACTTACTGTAAAATGCAAATAATTTATAAAATGTTTTAAATTAACGTTTTTTTTTTTTTTTTTTCATTAAAATATTATAACATGACTTCAAAATAATTATATAATTACCTATATATAATAATTAATTTGTATATAATATACATATATGTATATTACAGTCAAATAATCGAGTTTCGAAAAACTAGTCTTAAAATGTGATTTCTTGGTTTCTTAAATTTTAATATATCGGTATTTAGATTTGATGGTTTTTCCAATAATAATCATCTCGAATTAACCGGTATTTTGTAATACCGGTAATAACGGTGTATATGTCCGATATAATTATCGTTTCATCGCATTGATATTATTTACCGAGTGTAATATTTTTTACATCAAATATATTTTATACATATGCTATATGTACTATAAAGTGTACGTCACTATATACATTACCTATATTATACACGCAACACTTTTATTCTCATCACGCATTAACTTTTAAAATATATAATATAATAATATTCGTGTAAAATTTGTTTTCTCCGGCATTAAAAGTGATAATAGTTATTTTTTTTCTATATGAAGATTCTACATAGATAATACATACATTTGTAATATATTTTAATGCGCACTTAATATAAATTACATAAATACATAAAATATGATTTAAATATTAATAACGTATGAAAATTGAATTGCACAATTTAACCTTTATTTCTGGGTAAATCGTGGGCACCTATAATACTGTAACACGTATAATTACTAAAAATACCTATATTGTATGTAATGTTTAAAAAAGTAAATAAGTAAATCCAACATAATATTTGTACATTATGTCTATGTGTATGCGTCTGCACTCTGTACATAATATCTGAACTTTTACCTGTTTATTTTTTATTAGCTTTCCGCAGACACCGTCGAAATTATCATAGATCTGACATACCTAATAACCGCAAAATATGATAATAATTACTATGGAGCCGTCTCGGGTACCCAAAATACTCGGTATGTGTTTTGACTGTTTTGATACTTGGTACTTGGTAAGCCAAATGAAAATCTTTACGGATGAATATCGGTTTATAAATTAACCTAAAAACTCATATAATCTCCTTGATTTTTCTCAGAATTTTTATGATACCTACTTTCAGAAAACAAAATTTTTTAAATCGGAAGAGCATATTGGTTGATTTTAAGCGCTTAAACGATTATAGAAATCGTAGCTTATTCCCCATTACATGGGATTTGACGTTTTCCCATTTCTATTCCAGTTTTTCTCTTTAGTTTATACTCTATACTAAACTAAATAAGAGATTATATTAGACTCTAAACGTACACATATAGGTACGATCAGTGGCGGCGACTCGTGGGCTTTGAAAGTGGTAGGGCGATTAAAAACGATTAAGTTTTGAAAATCATAGAACACGATAATTATTATGTACCAATTTAAAAGGTATTTATTAAATCAAAATTAATACCATATAAAAAACAAAAATATAAATGCGTTTTACAAAAAACGAAAATTACAAAATTTTAAAATCAATTCTTATACGTTTTATACTCAAAATGTAAGCGCCAATCTTTCATTGCACTAAACAGGTCTTCCAAATTGTTTTATTTAAATTTTCTGTTAATACGATACCTACTAAATTTTCCTGAATCTCTTATAATACTATATTATAATAATATAATAAATATAATATAGAAATGTGAACGCGTCACGAACACACAGTAAATATACACGTTAACTTATTCCGTATTGTTCCTCAGTCCACCACATGCACGTCGGGCGATTATTCGTACCGCTTCGGTGCGCGGCGGCCTTATTATTACCGAATTCCCCCTCCGCTGTTCGATACTCGATAACCGCGCAGATATAGTATAATATACACATATACATAGGTATATAATATATATATATATAGTATAATATGGTATATATAATAAGTATACTTATTTCAGCCGTGTATAGTATGTTTTTATAACAATGGAAAAAAAATTTCACTCTCGATAATAATATTTTGAAAATGCATTACAATGTAAATATAAATAATTGTTAAGAGGATGTTACACTCGCATTTGTTGTCTCTGTCTATCTAACAGATAATATAGCAAAATCACACTACGCAGAATTAAAATTTTGGCGTTTAGGTTAAATTTAGAGTATAAACACCTATTACAAAATTTAAAGCGAGGAATAT